>OX457088.1:2330196-2629261 GCA_949752835.1 Empis stercorea | reverse complement strand
TGTGAAGGCAACGTAACTCGGTGTCGTTCTGTTGCCCTGGTCATTGGCAATTATTTCCACTTTGCCATGTTGAAATACTCCAACACAGGAGTATGTTGTTCCCAAATCAATTCCAATTGCAGGCATTTTTTATTTGATTTTATTTAAATTAATTTTAATGTAAAAATATGTGAAGTTTTTTTAATTCTAACTTTTAAATTCAGTTAAATTTATACTGATTCAAATATATTCTTTTAAAATTCAATTTCTGTAACTTTTTTATAAATGTAAATCACTTTGCTAATTCTCTTTAGAAATTTTCTTAAATATTTTTATGTTCTTCTTCGATTTATTCACTTTGCTTTTTAGTTTATAAGTGAACAGTTCGCCTGTTAACAACTTATTTATATGATTTTTGTCTGTTAACGAAAATTCGAGAATACTGTAAAGAAGAATGTAGAAATCTCTAGAAACTTCTACATTCTTCTTTACAGTTTTCTCGAATTTTCTTTAAATTTAATATATAATATATTTGAATATAATAAACAGCGATATGTATCATAACATAAGTTAAAAGTACAGAAGAACAATACATATATAAAGATTTCGTATATATATTTGTCTCCCTCCTGAGCATACAAATCTGTTAATATATTTATTTTATGATTTTATGTTGACTAATTTGTGTTCTTTATTTGTTAATATATTATTCATTTCTGTTAGATAGTGTAAAATTTTTCTGTTAGATAGTAGAAATTTCTACATTCTTCTTTACAGTGTTCTCGAATTTTCTTTAAAAACAGAGATATCATAACATAAAATAAATATATTAACAGATTTGTGGTATTAAACATAAATGTATTAATTTAGTATGTACAATAGGGACAAAAATATATACATACACGAAATTTATTTATATATTATTTTTCTGTACTGTTAACATTCTGTTATGTTATCTCTGTTTATATATTAAATTCCTCTCTAGAAATTTCTACATTCTTCTTGAACAGTTTTCTCGAATTTTCGTTCACAGGCAAAAATCATATAAATAAGTTGTTAACAGGCGAACTGTTCAGTTATAAACTAAAATTCAAAGTGAATAAATCGAAGAAGAATATAAAAATATTTAAGAAAATTTCTAAAAGAGATTTAGCAAAGTGATTTACATTTATAAAAAAGTTACAGAAATTGAATTTTAAAAGAATATATTTGAATCAGAATAAATTTAACTGAATTTAAAAGTTAGAATTAAAAAAAATTCACATATTTTAATATTAAAATTAATTTAAATAAAATCAAATAAAAAATGCCTGCAATTGGAATTGATTTGGGAACAACATACTCCTGTGTTGGAGTATTTCAACATGGCAAAGTGGAAATAATCGCCAATGACCAGGGCAACAGAACGACACCGAGTTACGTTGCCTTCACAAACTCAGAGCGTTTGATTGGTGATGCTGCCAAGAATCAGGTGGCCATGAATCCAAGGAATACTGTTTTTGATGCAAAGAGATTGATTGGTAGAAAATATAATGACCCAAAAATTCAAGATGACGTCAAACACTGGCCATTCAAGGTAGTAAGTGAAAATGGGAAGCCAAAAATTTGTGCTGAATTCAAAGGGGAAAGTAAAAGATTTAATCCAGAAGAAATAAGTTCAATGGTTCTTACAAAAATGAAGGAAACAGCAGAATCATATTTAGGTGAAACAGTTAAAGATGCAGTCATAACAGTGCCAGCTTATTTTAATGATTCACAAAGACAAGCTACTAAGGATGCTGGCGCAATAGCTGGGTTAAATGTGTTGAGAATTATTAATGAACCAACAGCAGCAGCATTAGCTTATGGTCTAGATAAAAATTTGTCTGGTGAACGAAATGTGCTAATTTTCGATTTAGGTGGTGGCACATTTGATGTTTCAATTTTAACAATTGATGAAGGGTCACTATTTGAAGTCAGAGCTACTGCTGGCGACACTCATTTAGGAGGTGAAGACTTTGACAATAGATTAGTCACACATCTCGCAGATGAATTCAAGCGTAAATACAAGAAAGATTTGACATCAAATCCAAGAGCATTACGTCGTTTGAGAACTGCTGCAGAACGAGCTAAACGAACTTTGTCATCTAGCACAGAAGCTACAATTGAAATTGATGCTCTTTTCGAAGGAGTAGATTTTTACACAAAAATATCTCGTGCTCGATTCGAAGAACTTTGCGCTGATTTATTCAGAGCAACATTGCAGCCAGTAGAAAAAGCATTGAACGATGGAAAAATGGAAAAAAGTCAAATTCACGATATAGTGTTGGTTGGTGGCTCTACTAGAATACCAAAAGTGCAAAATCTTCTACAAGGATTTTTCTGTGGTAAATCCTTAAATCTATCTATTAATCCAGACGAAGCAGTTGCTTACGGTGCCGCAATCCAAGCAGCAATTTTAAGTGGAGACAAAAGTTCAAAAATTCAAGATGTGTTATTAGTCGATGTTGCACCACTATCATTAGGAATTGAAACAGCTGGAGGAGTAATGACAAAAATAGTTGAACGAAATTCAAGAATTCCATGCAAACAGACACAAACATTTTCCACATATTCCGATAATCAACCAGCAGTAACTATTCAAGTGTACGAAGGTGAAAGAGTAATGACCAGAGATAATAACTTGCTTGGTAATTTCGATTTAACTGGAATACCACCTGCACCTCGTGGAGTTCCAAAAATTGAAGTAACTTTCGATATGGATGCAAATGGAATATTAAATGTCTCTGCAAAAGAACTTGGAACTGGGAATATAAAAAATATAACAATTAAAAATGATAAAGGTCGGCTATCACAAGCTGAAATAGACCGTATGGTATCCGAGGCTGAAAAATACCAAGAAGAAGATGAAAAACAAAAAGAAAAAATATCTGCACGGAACAGCTTGGAAGGATATGTATTTAATGTTAAACAAGCAATTGAACAAGCTGAAGGTAAATTAGATTCATCTGACAAAACAACGGCATTGAACTGCTGTAATGAAACAATAAAATGGTTGGACAGTAACACATTAGCAGAAAAAGAAGAGTTCGATGCGAAGATGAATGAAGTTAGTAGAATTTGTAGCCCAATTATGACTAAATTGCATTCCAGTGGTGGTGCACAGTCTCAAGGTGGCAGTTGCGGTCAACAAGCTGGAGGATTTAGTAGCCGCAATGGTCCAACAGTCGAAGAAGTTGATTAATATCGTGTTTAAATATCAATAATATTAGTTATAAAATTAATTTCCTATTAATTTTAAGATTGTTAGGGTTAAGAATAAATTATTTATGTAGTTGTTAAATTTTCTCATTAATAAAACTGATGAATTCAAATTGAAAATGAATCTTCTTTTATTTATTATTAAGATTATAAATTTCCCACTAATTACCACACTAAATGTGGAAAGTTCATATTGTACTAAATTTTAGAAATTCCATAGTCGACATTTCTTTAACAGGATTGACCGAAAGAATATAAATCACATCAATTCGAATCAATTAGAAATTAATTATTTTAAAGACAAAGTATTGAGTATATATCTACAATTTTATATCTTTCATCTTTCGTCACAATTGAAAATAAACTATTGACAATTTCAAAATAACATAATAATACTCAAATTTGTTTACATTATTTAAATAATTAAAATTAAAGCTTCTTTCTTAATTTAAATAATGAATTCCATTAATTTCAACTATATAAGAATTACTAATATTTTTTAGTATTTAATAAGGATACATACACTATGCTTATTGTCCTTTGAATTAATAAAAATTATAAACATTTTTATGAATATACTCACAATTTATAAATAACTATGTGCAATTAACAATAATTAAATTACCAATAATTGAATTAATCCTTTGAAATAAATTTTACACTTATTTACACTTTTACAACAAAATTATAGGAAAATTATTTATTTCCTTTAAAAAAAAATTATTAAAAATTTTTTGATATGCGATGAATCTGATGTTTTTAACTGTTCAAACTCTACTGCTAAATATTCTAAAAGTTAAAAATTTTCAATATGTAAAGGTTGACCCTATTCATAATCATATAAAATTATTGGTGAGGAGAATATTTTATTAAATAAATTAAAATTTCCACTTCTACTATATACAAAAAAAAATAAATAAATAACCAAACACAACAAAAAAATTACTTTTCATTACCATTTTTTGTCCAGAAAAATCTCTTAAAATCCAAAAATAATAATACACATTAGGTGAAATGTGACAAATAAAAGTAAAGAAAAAAAAACATCGTAATTGTAAAATTTATGCTATTGCCCATCGCAGTGAAGCATGGATAAAAATATATTTAAAGATAACAATTATCTTTTTATACATACATATATAAAATAGACGAGATCTAATGGTGAACGGAACCGATGCTTGGTTAGATACAATAAAATTTTTTTTTGATACAAAGCTCAATTTTATTTTCTAAAGATCTTCAAATATACGAGTAGTAGCCGGAAAATTAAACATAATTTCCCTGAAAATGGTTTTTATTTTTTATATTCAGATTCATAATCATCCATAGAGTAATGAATCAATATTGTATATTTATGTTTTGTCATTGGCACTTAAACCAACATATAAAGATTTTTTATAATTTTTCTTAGTTCCTATACAATAAATATTATGTATATGTACATAGCATAGATTTAATAATTACATATGAAATATTTCACTTTATTTTTATTATTATTATTATTTATTTGTGGCATTCAATTAAATTTATTTACCTTTGTCATATTTTCTTCAGTTTATTTGAAATTTGCAAATCCAAGAAAATTTCAATTTCTGTTGTCTGGGGAAAAGGTGTTGAATCCAAGTTTACAATTATATATTCCCATTTTACTTGCATTTGGTGAATAAAAAATGAATATAATTTAGGTTCGATACAATGTAAAATTGATCGAAAGTTTTAAATAGAAAATAAAATCTTAAAAGTTTTTCACTATTATTTATTTAATTGACCTTAAAAAAATATTGCAAATTCATGGATTAATACTATGAATTTGAAGGGAAATAATTTTTTTTTTGCATTCCGCGAGAATGTAAAATCAAGTAGGAATTTCAATGATTTATACAAATTTTGGGAAAAGTAAATATAAAAAAGGAAATGTAAATTAAATGTTCGTGAGTATAGTTAAAAACTATTAAATATTTCTGGTCACATCAATTTGTCAAAATAAAATAATAAAGTGATAATAATAACATATAAAAGTGATGCTTCAACCTTCTCTACAAAACACTATACTACTACTTATGTATATCTTAAACCCCCCTTTATTTTGCAAGGCTACGTTATGGAAAATTATTGAAATAACTTAATACATTTTATGTATGTAAAATAATCAGTTTTTAATTAAACTATTTAAATGTTGCTAAATTTTAATCATATATAATTCAGATAATTCAAATATATTGGAAATTTGGAAATGTGGGTCCTATTTGGCTATTTATTAACTAATTTTAATATTAGCTTTGTATGTAGAAATTAAATAGTACTATCACCTGACTCGATTTTTTTGATAAATTGCCATTGAAAAAGTGTGAACTAAAAACCAATACAGATCCTAAAAATAGATATTTCAGTCTTTAATTTCATTTATAAAACATAAATATTAGATTTCTATATTTTTAAGCAACATGAAAAAAGAGTTCTTGAGAAAATTAAAAAAAATTGATTCTTGTTTTTTTTGCTATAACTTGGGCAAAATTAAAAGATATTTCAATTTTGTTAGGATAGTTTTATTATAATTAAAATTCCCCGTCCATAGACACTAAATTTATCTACATATATTGGAGAATGTCGATGTTTTACACCGTCGATGTTTGTTTTTTTTTTTTGGCATAAAACATCCACATTCTCCAATATAAGTGAATTTGGTGTCTATCGACGGGGATTTATAATTAAACTATTAATATGAACAAGTAAAAGGACACAATTATTATAATTATTATGAGTTAAAATAAATTCAGTAAAAATACCAGTGAACTTACAATATTCATGTCCCATATGCTTGAAATGAACCAATAACATACCATCTCCGCTGTCAATAAATTATGTGCTAAATATAATACAACGTAAATAATAATATTTTTCAAAATATACTAATTATTTTTTCTATATATTTACTAACTAACATAGTATATGTACATTATGCAAAATTGTATAACAAAAATTTCTTATAATTATTAGCTACACAAACAATAAAGCTTGTAATTCATTTAAAAAAAGGATACAAATCAAGGATATTAATAAAATTCCTAAAACTTTACAATTCAATATGTATTATATTATACTACAAACAAAATAATAATGAAAAGCTTAAATTCGTTGCCAATCCAAACAAAAACTTTATCGCACAACATAATTTACCCCCCAAAAAAATAATTTTTTGAAAGCTTTTTTATATACAATGCACAAAGTGAGCTTTTTTTTTTGTTTTACTGGAAATTCTTTGATAGTTTCTGTTTTGTTTATGCCATAAACCAAAAAAATTTATATACTTATTCTGGTGCAACATGACAAATGTCCTTTTATTTATAACGATTTCCTTTTTTTTTCAAATAGTAACGTGTGATATTCTTAGAGTAAGCTTATTTTCTCACATATACATTAATAATGTCTTATTGCAAAATGTAATTTCCCTTTTTCAAAACAAAAAAAGAACCTTTTTACTGTCGCGACATGGTGTTTAGTGTTTGTAACTCATCCTTTTATACACAATAATATTAATATAGGCCGACAACTAAAAAGTTCGTGTACATTTTTCCACCAAACAAAATATCGTTCGTATTTGTATATTTCATTTTTTTTCCATCATTATTATTATTATTATTGGTTAAGTTTTCCATACATCAAAAGTAAAAAAATTCTTTCAACATTCAAAAACCAAAAAAAAAACATAATAATCTAGAAAAATTTACATTTATATTTTTCCTATTAGTCAGTTCTAAGTCAACCACGAATCGAAATTCACGCGACCATTTTTAAACTTCTTATAACTATAAAAAATACAAAATTTTATTAAATTAACTTTTACAAAAAAAATTTTTATTAATTATTGCAATTAATTTTGTTGTTTTTTATTTAAATTTAAGTTTCGGTTTTTTTTTTTTAAATAATTTTAATTCTGTTTTTAATAAATTAATAAAAATTTAAAAGTCTTCCTTTTCATGAAAATATTTTTAAAAGGTAAAAATTCAGTTAAATTAATAATTAATAAATTTAACTAAAAAAAAAAAAAGATGTCCTTAAAATAAAAAGTGAAATTTATTTTTTTTTAAATAATTTCGGTTTTTGTTTGTAAAATTATTAAATATTTAAATATAAAAAAAAATTTAATGGAAATATTTAAACAAAAATTTGATAAATAATTAAATAATGTTGACAAAAATTTAATGTTATGTATTTTAATTAAGTGACATATGTTAGAATAAAAGTAATTTTATAATAAATTTATAAAATTTCAAATTTAATTTAATATTTCATTAAAAAAAAATAAATTTGAATTTGAAGTTAAAAAAAATAATTCATGTTTAAAATTAAGCATTTTTCATATTGTATACTTATGTATACTTAATAATTTTGTTACTCCATTATCCAGTTTGAAAGGCTCCCCTTTGGGGAAAGACCCATAACACATTTGGAAATTTGATAACAGATTTTTATTATTACATAAAAACACTCATATACAAATTTATATTTTACTTTTGTCAAAATGTAGTATGAGTGTAATTGAAAATAATGTATTAGTAATTGTGTATAAAGGATTATAGTTATTATATTATAGCAAAAAGGAATTGAATGAAAATTATAAGTCATAATAATTTTTTTGTTTGGTTGTTGGTCATTATGATGATTTTTTGTATAATTACATATATCAACATATTCTTAAACAAAACTTAGAATTTCTGCTCCAATCAAATTGACCATTGAAAAGATAATTTTATTGTCAGTGTAGGGAAATTACTTTATGTTTTTTTTAAATAATATGTTGAATATAAAAATTTAATGAATTATTTGAAATGATATTCAATCAAGTTGTACATAAAAAGCATAGAAAATTCTGCTCAAAAATCTGAAATTGAAAAATGTTCTTCTACAATCTACATCTACACTATTAAATTATGCTGAAGAATTTCATAAATTTTATATAAAATAGCTCAAACTTCTTTGATCTCCATGATAATTTTATCAACCTATTAATTTTATATGGAAATAACCGAACCAGCAGATCCTCTGGAACGGAGATGTTATTTATTTCAAGAAACGTGAATAAATTGGTGTCCAATATTATTCACAGTCTCTTAATTTTCCATATTGCTTTTATATTTTATTACTGGTATTCATTTAAAGGTGAATCAATGACATCGATATCTCAACTGTGAGATAATTTAGGAAATAATTTATCTGTCAAATGAAAATTAAAGGATCTTCACTTAAATTTTTTTTAAATTACTTTAAGAAATTACCCTATTTATTATATATAAATTTTAAATGACTAACTTTCTGGTCTAGTATATTCGACAAATAAAATTCGTAACCCAATTATGATTATTTTACTATCTATACGAACATTTCATATTACATCTATCTATAGGGATTTAAGGATTTATACGAATTTTTCAATACCATCATAAATCGGCAGTATATATAAATATAAAATTTATTTTAAGAATTTGATATTTCAAAAAAATTCCATTTCTGGAAAAATGCTTCAATATATAAATTTCATTTATCATAATAAATTCTGGTACAATATTTTTCAACAGCTGATGGAAAAAATTTAGCTCAGAATTATTAATTAAAATCAACAAAAAAAAATTATCATTGCTCTAAATTTTTTCTTAGGCGATCTTTTCTCTACATTTTTTTCTCAAAATTATTATTACCGTCAATAAACTGTGTCGTTAATTAATGTAAACTTGACATGGTAATGAAACATTTTTAGTTATAAATATTATATTGTAAATATACTTAAAAAAAATTGTATACTTAAATTCTCTACAAACATAAAAAAAAAAAATTAAAAAGTTTTAAATTTTTCAAATATTCTTTTAGTTTTCTTTATAAAATTATTCATTAAAAACTGGAAACGGATAATAGAACAACTTCCGGTATATGAATGAATTGTGTAGTTAAGTAGAAAATTTATAAACAAATAATTTCTTTAGTTTCCTCTTTCAAATGTGAAATGAAATTCATTTATCATTTATTAAGTACATAATATAAAATTCAATCAGTATCAATAAAAACGTCATTATAGCATCTATTGATTATCAAAAAAATTAAAAAATTTAATTGTATTATTCAAAAAAATTGAAATTTAATCAATTTAAACTTCAATTTAATCCTTTAATCCTTTAATTTTTATTTATTTTCTGCATTTTAATTTCTCTATAATTAAATTATTCACAAATCATTACACTGTTCTTATAACCCCATTAAAATTATGACATAATTCTCTGGATAATGTTAATTTTTTTTTCTTCTTATATATTTTACCCCCATATGCGAATTTTAAATGCTTTTAAGTATGATTTTTTTTTCAAAGTTTAACAGATCACTTGCTGTGTGTCATTCCAAAATGTTAAAAGTTCAGAATTTTTTTTTATTAAATTATTAAAATGTTAATGGAAATTTATTTTATCACACTTTAAAACATGCAAAGACTGAGATGATCATCATCTCATTTCATTTCATTTCATAAATATTTATGTATAGAAATTATTTTCCCGGTATATTTCAAATGTATATAGCGAGTTTATAATTGAAATAATGTACTATATAAAATAATAATTATTAAATCATAATTATTCTAGTGTAATTAAGATTAATGATAATGTTGAACACAATAAGCTTTAATTATTATTTGCGAGGTGATTATAAATTATCTAATTTAATCATGGTATATAAAATATTTCTAAGAATTGTAAATTTTTGGCAAATTAAACGGATATTTATTATGTATATATTAATGTAATATAAATTTATTTACAAGTTTTTGGTACATAAAATGGTTTTATAGGAATTTTAAAACCTAAACATATAATTCTGGTTCATAAATCATAAATACATGTATGTATTTCTATATACGAAATTAATATACCAAATATTGTTTTTTTTTTTTTTGGAAAAACCATGAAGTACATAATGTCAATCATAATTATTATATTTTGTTAACGTAGGTTAGGTACTCTTGCCAAATGAGCCCCTCAATAAGCTCATTTATATACTTTGAATTAACAATATATTTATAGAATAAAGAATTTGATTGTTTAACAATATTTTCAATTAAATATAAAGGTGACTATTATTATCTTTATTGATAAATTCAAATAAAATAAAGAAAATTCAATATTTAAAAAAATATATGCGTAATAAAATTTGAATATCCGTGTAGCAGGATCATTAATTTAATCTAAATCCTTAAGATTTGTTGGTAAATTTAATTTCGGATTCCCAAAAAAAAAAATTTAAATATAAATTGTAATATGTAAAAAAAGCTAAGTAAATCATTCTTTTGGCGGACACACAGAAAATTCTATATAAAAGCGAAATAATTAAATTTCCAAAAAAAAAATCATAAATTTCCAAATTAATATAACTGAAATGAGTGTAACTCAAGAGCATTGAAGTAATAAGTAGTATCATAGTTCAATCCAAAATGAAACAAAAATGACCAAACGACATAAAATTATAAATTATTTTCTTTTAATTTTCTTTCTATAAAATTTTGAAAATTTTTAGTATACATAATTATAAAAATAAAATAAAAATGGATCTCATAAATGGAAATAATTATTTTAAATAGTCAATAAAATTTTAAATTCTTCTATCGTAATTTTCAATAAAAAAAAACGCTTAAAAAACTTCTTTATTTCCATTTTTTTTAGTCAATAAAATGTCAGTTGAAATTAATTTTTTACAAAGTTATATAAATGATTATCAAACTCATCATCATCATCAATTTTTTCTTAAAATATTATTATAAATGGAAGTTTGTGCAAAATACATTTTAAAAGTAAAATTAATTAAAAATTTAATTAATTGGGACTTTTATGGCAAGACAAATTTATCGGAAAGAATAATATTTTTTTATTTATTTGATATTCTGATCCATGAATTTTTTTATCATTGTATATAAGTTTCTAATATAGTTGCATAAAGTTCTTGTAAAAGTTTCATTATAAATGCTATCATAAAATTTTAAATATGTAATTGGAACATTTTCCAAATTATTCAATTTTATTTTGCATCATGTACTTAAATTTAATCTGGACTAAGTCTGTATGCAGTAAATTTCTATAAGGATTTCTAATCAATTAAAAGGCTTTGGTTGTCCAGAATTATAGAATATATCAGAGATTAAGTATACTTTTACTTGATGTTACTTTTATGTTACGTAAGAAGATATTATTTTGCTTCATAACTTAATAAATTTTCATTATTGCCTCAAATTGTATCTTTCCTAATCAGCCAAGCCATCACATTATTTATATCCAAACAAAACATATTTTACAATTAAAGATCTTGCAACAAATAAAATGTATATCAACCGGGAAACTAAATAATCATTTTTTGTTCATGTTTCTCTCAATAAAAATGATATTTTACAACATAAAACAAAATAAAAATTAAGATAGAAATAAATTCAAGATCATTGTCACAATTTTCTTTGATATGCACATATAAATTTACACATCAGTTTTTAAAAATGACACCAAACAACGTAAAAAATATTTTTAAAAAAAATTTCATTATTAATTTATAATCGGAATTTATTCTAACTTTAAAATTTTATTCATAAGAAAAGCTTTTTGGAAAAACTACCTAAAAGAATTACACATATAAAAAAAAAAATTGAACAAAATATTTTATTATTTTCAAACTTAAACGTTTTTACTTAAACTCACCGCCATTCCTAATGAGGAAGTTCGAATAGTTAGTAAGATAGTTCTGATGAGGTTCTGACTTCTCAATATTAGAATTTTAATTCTTATAGTTGCAATTATTTCAAATTAATTCAAAATTTATTTTTAAACGCGAAAATATTTTTTTAATAATAATTTAGAAAAAAAATTAGTAATTTTGAGTGATTTTAAAACTTTAATTTAAAAGTGATTTATATATTTTTTTTTTAATAGTGTTTTCTAATATAATTACATAATTTTTGAAATATATTTAAAAAAATTTTTGATAAATTATTATTAATTATAATTTTTAACAAATAAAAAAAGGGTAAAATGAAAATTCGAAAAAGTTATTAAATATAATTAAAAGTTTGTTCCTAAATAAATCAATTTTTTTATTATATTTTAAAAACTAAAAAATAATATACATAATATATAAAAAATAAAGTGCCTTTGGTTTATTAAAATTATGGAATTTACGATAATAATTATTACCATTAAACGTGTTCTTAAAATATCGAAAAAATATTCGAAAATTAATTTTAACAATTTTGATTTTATTACAAAAAAAGAATTAATTAATTAATTTTTTCAATAATTTTCTTTTTTATGTAACAAAAAAATTATGAATAAAAATGTTATGTAAAAAATGTGTGAGGTGAATTTATATTATTATTTAACAAAATAGTACATAATGTTGGATAAAAATAATATAATATTTACAATTGGACTGGGATTAATATTGTTTTGGTAAGTTAAAAAAAAAAGAAAATACGAAAGTTTAAAATTTTAAGTATATATAAATTTCTCCACTTCGCAGATAAGAATTTATATAGAAATTTTTCATTGATCTCGACGAAAAGACGAGATCAATATAATAAGTGACCCTAAGATCATTTTCCTCGAAAATGAGAAAGAAATTATGTAAAATGATAAATTCATTTATCTTTGAATAAAATTTTAAAAATGATTATACAAGTAAAAGTGTTAACTTTCAATTTATAATCTTATTAAGTATTTCAGAAAAGTGTTCTAATGAAAAATTAATTCAAATAGTTTTTTTTTGAATCAATTTTGTAAATTATAAATATTTTGATTAAATTTTCAAAATATTTTCATAATTTTCGTTTAAAGTTTCATAATCAAAGCCAAATCGGAAATTCAAAATTGTATGATCAAAATTTATAGTAATGGAATTTTACTTTTTTTGTTATAATCTTTGACAAACTTTTATAATTTTGTTACCAATTTTTTTAATTTAAAAAATTAAATTATAAATTTAAATGATTTTGTTTACAATATTTAAAATATTTAAAAATTTTCTTGAATTTTCAATATTGAAGTAAATTACAACAGCAAAATTACTAGTAGAATTGACTGCAATCTGTAATACAAAATTTATATTTGTATTCACAAAATTATAATTAATTAATTTCAAAATACTCAAAAGTTTGAAAAGATAATTTAAATTTTTTTATCGTAATTTTAAATGGCAACATTCAATAAGAAAATCCTATTCTGAATTCTGGATAAAGTTTTTAAAATATAATAATAACTTTTAATAAATTATTTTTTCCTGTAAGTAACAAATTAACAATTTCCGTATTTTTTTTTTGACTATATAGTTTTGTATCGTCGTTTAAATTACAATTAAATTGTGTACAAAAATTTTTACAAATTAAATTGAAAATTTTACTTTAATTTTTTCTGTTTTAATAAATATAAAAAAAAATTGGTCTATTTTCGTATAGACTTGAACCCAATAAAAAAAATGTACAAATAAGCTTCGAACCTTGGGCCTTAGGATGAATTTAAATATTATTTAGTATGTTCGTGACAGAATGCACTCCAATATGAAGGGAAAACAATTTAAATATTTTTCTATATGGAAATTTTTGTTTATACAAAATTTATAAAAAAAAAAAAATTTAGTTTTTTTTTATGATTTATAGTAAATTTAAAGTTTCCTGATATAAAATTCTATTTCATTGTTAATAAAAAATCGATATTTTTTATAATGATATCAAATATTCAACAATAATAAAAAAAAATTATTTATTTATAACATACAAAAAATTATAATATAAAAATATAAACGATTAAAATTAAGTATAGTTGCGTTTATGTTATTTTAGATATAAGGATACTTTTTTTTGGTATTTTCATTCGTTTAGACATAAAAAGTTATGCTAAAAAAATTCATTTGTCAAAACATCGTGATCCTATAAACATTTTTTTTTAGATATTTGCCTTAATAAATAATTTTAGTTTTGATGAAGACAGTCAAAAATATATACCATTAAATTTATTACAAAATTCTGTAACAAAAAACAGATCCATCAAACATTTAAAATTATGGGAAAATATTAATAAACTTAATTGTTAAAAAAATTAACTTATATTTTTGTCTTATATTTTAATAAAAAATTAACTTATATTTACTTAATTTACTTTAAACTTCAAAATTCAATAAATTTACCATAAAAATTAAATAAAGTATATTTTTCACAGTTTCGTCTTCACATAATCGAAATTTAATATATAAAATTAGAAATAGAAATATTTGAAAATGTTAACAAGTTATTAAACATTTCCATTAAATTACATAATAACTATCTAAATCAAATATTGTATTATTAAATGTATTAAAATTCAATTAAAAATTCTATGGTTTATGATTACAAAATTTTTTATACGCTGGTAAATTTACGCTGGCAAATTTATTCTACTATATAATTGTTTACCAAAATATTTATTTGAATCATGTAAAAAAAATTGTCCGCAATAATTAAATCATGATGATGAGCTAAATTAATTTTCATTTTTATTAGGGGGAGAATGTATTTTGAATCGACTCAATACAATATTTTTTGGTTGCCCAATCAATTTTTTAAAGCAAGAAGAACTGACAAAAATATAATAAACATTTTAACAGTTCTGAAATTTTGAACATCTCTGTTAGAACTATTCTTACAGAATTCCTGCAGATAATATTAAAAAATATCAAAAATATATACTAAAACTTTATTACAAAAATTATATATTTAATTAATAATAATTAAATTATTTGAAATTTTTGAACAACAAAAACATCTATCAAGCCCCTACTTTACCCTATATTTATAACTTAATACGAAGATAATGAAGCCCTTGAAAATATGAAATAGAAATTATAACATTTTGGGGCTTTTTCATCCACTAATTTTTAAAAATAACTTTTTCTTTAATTGACTATTGACCATGACTTAAAGTTGAACATTTAAATCACAAAATATCATAACTTAGTAGAGAAAGTTAATCAAAATGACATCGTTATTTCCCATTTCATGATTGAATTTAATTCAATTTTGTTATATAAATTTTTGGCTTCTTTTTCTTTTAAGCTTTATAATTTAAGATCTATAATAATTATAGTCAATTCAAAGTAATTAAAGAGAATAATTTAACACGCTATAAAATTATTTAATCGAATTCAAAGAAATTAAAAAATTAAATAAAACACTTAATTAAATTAATTAGAAACTCTTTTAGCAATGCAACAATGTTCGTACTTAATTAATAATTTTGACACTTTGTTAAAGTTGTCTAAAAAAATTAGATTTTCATTTCATCCTTTTTATTGTGAGAAATGAGCAGCGTGTACTGACACTATCATTATGGCTAATTGTGCTGGCATATAAATCGTCTCGTTCGTTACATAATTTCTATAGTGTTGTGGAAATATTACTATGCTCGCCGTAACTACATACAAGTAGCCATATCGCTGTCACAATCATTGTGAAACAATATTCCAATATTGCATAAGTAATCATTAAAATGAACTAATAGTATAGGAAGCAAATTCATTTTGTTAACGAAACAACAAATTGAATTATTTATCCTTGATTTTATTTTACCAGCAATCATAGAATATATGTAGTAGTAATTACGGTCGGTCGTAAAAAGTCTAAACAAAAAATCGTCCTTTACAACAAAATATAGAAAAATCGGGTTATTCTTTTCTTCTTCCTTTTTTCATTTAATATTTTTTTAATTAATTTTGTCAATCAATCACAAGAAAAAAAAATCAAAATTCGTTTTATGTCTATATTTTTTGCAGGACTTCAAAGGAGGTAGAAGGTGGAAAAAATTATACAATAAAACCAAGAGTGGTTCTTCCCGATAATTATGTCAAGGGTAACTAACAATTTTATTGTAATCATATTCTGCATGCATTAAATTTGCTTTTACAATTTTTTTTTTGTTAATTCAATTATTTTAAAGACATGTGACGTCATTGCCATAAATTTAAGTTCACCATAAAAGCCCTAATTTTTTTTTTGTTTGGTTTGAAGAAAAGAAAAGTCAATATTATTAAAGGGTTGCAAATTTCTTTAAAATTATATATGCAAACTTTTTTTTTTTGCTAAGGCCAATTTTTGCATGTATATGTAATCCAAAAAAAAATTTTAGTTGCAAAAATAATGGTAGTCAGTTGTAGATTCAATAAGGCTGAAGGATATAAAATCGTTTGTAGGGCAATTATTGCGTGTTCCACAAAAATACCTTATCTGACGTCATAACGATGGTTTTTTTTCTATATCAATTTTTTTACACAGTTTTATGCAGAAAAATTGAATCGTACATAAACATAGTTTTTATAACAAATGGTTTACAATGTTAAATTTTTTTTATGTACTACTATATACTTAATTGACCATTAGTAGAGTAGACTTTGAATATTTAGATATGAATTTTAGATGAAATAAAAATATAGAAAAAATTACAGGAACTCAAAAATTGTGCAATGAAATTCTATTTATGATTATTTTGTGTTAACTGAACACTTAAAAAAAATGCAATATTTTCATCAATAAATGAAATGTTTTGAATCCTTTTGTAACAATTTACTAACTACTAAAATATTATATTATTGAGAATGAAAGTAGTTTAAACTTTTGTTTTTCCAATTTCGACGTTCATTGATGATCATTTGAGAGCTTCAAATACTAACCACCGTCGAGATATACATAAAAACAGAATAATTCGAATACCAATCGTACACTAAAAATAATTATGCTATGCACCACAAAAATAAATTCATCAAGTCTAATCAATCCTTGGCATAAATATTGCTTCTAAAATATATAACCGCAAACATTTCTACATTTACATAAAATAATCATATTTTTTAATCAATTTAATAAATCATTATACATAATATAATTAATCTACCTAAATATATTAATTTAAATTTTGTTTACATATATTTGTTTTTAATTTAATATTGTAGAAATACGTCCGCCTTCAAAAAAAGGTTCTCCAGTGATAGTAGATTTAAGTATATTTGTAGTAGATATTAATTCAATTAACGTAGAGGATATGGACTTTAGGTAATTTTTTATTATATCAATAATTTGCATATAGAAAAATTATAATATTTATTTATATTTATATATAGAGTAGATATGTTTGTACACCAAAGATGGATTGAAAATAGATTAAAGCTTCCTGATGATATATTTGAAGAGGGTGATGATTATGTAACCCTTCCGCCAGAATTTTTTGATAATTTATGGCAACCAGATCCATATTTTTTAAATTCAAAAATAGCTGGTAAGTAAACTTCTTCTCTTTTTTTTGTGTTTACATTAAATATTAGAATAAATAAGGATAAAATCGATTTTTCATCATATAAATAAAACTAAATTAATTTTTTTTAATCATTAAAATATATATTAATACATTTGACATAAATACAGGAAATTTTACATAAAAAATCATATAACAATTTACAATTTAATGAATTTGAAATTATATTAAATTATAATATAATTTTATTATTTTCTCAATAATTTTTTATATATTTTTTTATGATTATAAAATTAGAAATTATATTTAACTTTAAATTTTTCTTTAAAAAAATTAAGTCAAATTCAGAATAACTAAAACTAAAATATAGTATAATCGAAACTACTATATACATAGTTTTGATATTTCCTTTAAATTATATCCTATTTCTTTTCGATCTAATTACAATTCACATATTTGTCGGTGCATTTCACACCGTAGCTGAAAATAAATAAATTATTAAAGAATGATTACGCTTCATTAGAACAACTTTTCCCATCTGAAATTATGATCGCAAAAAAACAAAAAATTCACTCTTGTTTGGAATAAAAATACCAAAACTTTCAAAAAAAAAAATGATTATTAAAATCCAATAGATTTTTATCAACAAAAATAAATTATGTATAATAAATAACGTAAATTTGCCTTATATAAACAATCCATCAAAGTTAAAATAAATATACACATTAATTTGCAAGAATTCCTTTTATAGAATTTGATCGATTACCATTCTAAATATAGAAAATCCTGATTTGAAATAGTCCACAAAAACAATTATTAAATAATATTTGACATTAAAATAATTAAAATTATGTTGTGTATTTTTAATAATTACATATTTGTTATTTCTTATTTTACCACCAGATACTACTGATACTAAGTAGAGTAGAATACAATTTCTTTACTTCCATGTTCAATCATTTTTATTTTGTATAATAAATGACAACAAGAAATTGGAATGTCAATTTGTCTGTCCAATATTTTTAGTAATGTTATGGTAAAAGGTAAAATAGTAATACAGCAGTGATTCTAAAAATATTATTAAAAATTAGTGCAAAATTAAATTGAAAAAAAACGGTTAACTCCTTGCCATTTTTTTGGCGTCAAACATCAACATTCTCCAATATATGTGAATTTGGTGTCTATCGACGGTGTCTAAATATCTTTAATTTGCCTAAATTATACGATAAAACATATTACACAATGAAAAATTACAAATTTACATATTTCATATTTCCATAACAAAATTTATTATATCTCGCTCTAATTTTCATTTAAAGTTTAGGAAATTTAGGAAAAAAGATTAATAATATAATTAAGTAACAATCTTTGTTTTATTAAATTTTCAAATATTTCCTTCTACTTATATATACAATAAATTTTCTTAATCATATATACAACTAATTAATCAATTATCAATCACACATTCAAAAAAATTCAAAAAAAATTTAATATTACGAAAAATTATACTAATTTTTTAATTACATTTAAAATGCATTCTCTTTAAACTAAAGTATTATCAGCTTTGTTTGAAGCAAAGGATTATACTTACAAATCAACTAAAAAGCTGACGGGTATGAATTAAAATTTACTTTAAAAAAAAAATTAACCATTTTTAATGTACAACATAAAATATTTAAATAAAAATGTACATTTTTTTACATTAACAGAAAAGAAAAAAGAATTTGTTCATTTTCAATTCTTTGGCTTTTTAGCTAATTTGCACTAGAATTTCCACATTTTTTTTTTACATCAATATACAAACAAAAATATGCCTTAATAATTATGTAAAAGAAATTAATAAACGTTAATTTAAAAAAAAAACAAACATTGAAGGATTGTAAAAGGATATAAAAACTATAATTTTATTTTATTATTGTTGTTGTTTTTTTATAAACTTTGTTTATTGATTTCTTTTTCCGTTTTTCTTACTTTTTAGTTGTTACTATAATATTTTTTTTTAATGTTTTAATCACGTTTGACATGCAATTTTTGTATATATTATATAGAAAAAAAAAGAGAGTGTCTTTTTGCAGTTTGCACAAATCATATAATAAATATTTTATATAAAAATCAAATTCACTAATACTATAGTGTGCAAGTGCAACCATAATTATTAGCAAAGAGAAATATTTTCCTTAATGTTTCAAACCATTTTTATTATGTACACACAAACACAAAAACCACACAAAAAATCATTTACTCATTAAAATATGTATAATATCATTTTCTGGTCATTTTTTAATTCAAATTAATCATTCTACAATTCAAATTTGTCTTTTACCCGAATTAATAATTTTTTTCCACCAAAGGATGCGTCCTTTATTTGGGTAATAAAAATATGAATTATAAAAAAGAAACTAATTTGGTGACCTGAAAATTAGTATAGAAAGAAAAATGGAAAATTTTTATTTAGGGTAAAAAAACCACTGAAACTAAAATCTAGTGTAAAATTACTATAATATTTTATTACTGCGGTGTAATTTTCATTTGTAATTTTAACAGAATTATCATTTTCAGAATAATAATTATAAATAATTAAATTATTAATTTAAATATTATTAAAATAGGATTATTAGCAATACTCTATATTTTAATTTAAATATAAATTAAATATTATTAAAGACTATTAGCAAAAAAATAAAAGAATAGACACAACACTAGGAAGATCGATCACCATTATGTGCTGATATTTTATATAAATCACTTTGTGTTTCAATTTCAGTGATTTGTGTCGTTGAATTTATTCGCATTACAGGACGTTTTCTTTAACATTGATTAATCCTGTAAAAAATAAAATCATCGAAATTGTTCACCCAATTATAATTCACCTATCGTTCTCATTAGTATTTTATTTTTATATGTTTTTGTGTATTTATATAATTAGCCTTGTAGTCTATAAACGAGCATACAATTCACTATTTATTTATGCTATAGAAGAACAAATACAATGCCAACAATTTAGAGAGCCCTTCAACACAAATTATTTATACGTTTTTATATGTAATTATAATTATAAATAAAATTTGTTTATTACAACAACAATAATTATTAAATATTATTATTCCTTTATTTTATTTTTTTTATGTTAAATTATAATTTTTGGAATATTTGATTTGTATACTTACAGAAATTGCAACCTTAACCCATAAATTTACATCGGTAACATTATATAAAAATAAAACAGTACGTTATGCGGCACGTATGCATGCAATAATTGCTTGTCAAATGGAATTTCAAATGTATCCAATGGATATACAAGTTTGTCCTATACAAATTGAAAGTTGTAAGTATATTTACGAACAATAAATAATATAAAAATCAATTTTAAATTAAATTATTGAAATTATTAGATTAGATTAGTTATAAATCATTTAACGACAATTACAAAAAAAAATTTTTACTTAACTTGAAAAATATTTTTCAAAAAAATCAATTAAAATATTCATTATTAATAATTTTTAATTTTAATTACATTTAAATTCGTTTTTTCTTTAAAGAATTATTTTATAGATTTATATAATATTTAAAGTTAAATTAGCGGATTTTTTACATTTGTATTTGTGTTATTATTGCATCGTTTAGAAATATTTAAAAATAAAAAGTACACCTAAATGTATGCTATAAAGATAAATTATTTTTAAAAAAAATCGATCATTTTTTAAATTGTAAATTTTGGAACGGATATTTTTTTTAATATACTTCGCCTTTGCTAACATTTTTCATGTAGAGTAGATCAAGGCCGTTAAATTTGATCTTCAGGAATTGAATAATTATAATATTTTGAAAATTATTATGCATAGCAATTCCACTTTATAAATCAAAAACTATTTTAAAATTAGATTAAGGATTAAATCTATTTATAGATTCAATAATAATTTTAATTATACAATTAATTTCTATCTAATTTCTGATTAATTTTAAAATATTAAAACGATTAAATAAATACAAAATTTAATAAATATAATTTTCTATTTTTATTTAATTTAGTTTCTTATAATAATCAAAAGGTGAAATTAAAATGGTCTGATACCGGTGTTATTCTTAATCCAGAATTAAAATTATTACAATATAATTTAGGACAGCCATTACAATTACAAGAAAGCGATGGTTATATGCCTGAGAAAGTTGGTAACTTTTCACGTTTAACAGTATTTTTTCGTTTTGAACGACAAATTGGTCATCATTTAATACAAACATTTGCTCCATCATCATTAGTTGTTATGTTATCATGGTTTAGTTTTTGGTTAGGTTTAGATGCAATACCAGGACGTGTAACACTTTTAGTTACTTGTATGTTAACACTTGTAACAATGTTCACTGGATTAAGAGCTGATATACCACCAGTAGCATATGTTAAGGTAAACTACAAAATTTATTAATATAATTTTATAAAAAAATTTAAATCAAAATTTTATTTATTTATTTAAAAATAAAGTGACAATGAACTCAACATAAATTTTATATTACATATATGTATTTAGGCACTTGATTTATGGATGGCCGGTTGCATGATGTTTGTTTTTGCTGCACTTGGTGAATTTGTTGTTGTTAAAGTCCTTGATGTACAGTATCAATACCAAGTGAATAAAATACCTAAAGTTATGCCAATGGTAAATATTTAATAATAACTTAGAGTAGTTAAAAACAGTAGTTTTATTGATTTTCTTTCTTATATATAAAATTTTAAATTTAAATTTAACTTTTTAAGGACTTCATTTTTTTTTTTAAATATTTCTATAAATAGAGAATAACTGCAATGGAAAAGGGTCAATGTGCAACAGTAGCAAATTGGGAAGGAGGTGCTGTACGAGCACGAAAAGCACCATCACAAACACCAACCACACCGGGACAAGTAAGTATGAAATTATTTTACTAAAAATTATTTTAGATAAAGCCATAAAATTTAAGTAACTAAATAATTTTTTAATTAGAATTAATTATTTGTAAAAACCTTATAAGCACTCATCGATAACATCTTGTCCTTCGAAAATTACTTAATCGTTAACATGTTTATAATCATTTTTATATGAATCTACTTTATATATGTTTTTTATCTATTTAAAAAATTATTTAGACTTCATTACAAGGAAATGGTGGACCACCAAAACCAGCTAGACGTCAAAGTTTATTATCAGTTGCATGGACAGATACTGATACTGGTGTTGAAAAAATTATGTGGCGTGAAATAGATAAAATGTCACGTATTATATTTCCATCATTGTTTTTAGTTTTTGTGATTTTATATTGGCCTATACTATTATTAAAATCTTCCTAGGATATATTTTCTTATTTTTTTGTGGATATATTAAATTTTTAGGTTTAAAATATTATCTAGTTAGAAAAAAACCACACACAAATTTGTAATTTAATAAATTTCTTATACAAATTAGAAATTAAATTTAAATCAAATTATATTTCTGGGAAATTTTTCCCTCTATGTCTAAAAAACAAAATCTCTGTACCTAAATATGCTATATAATTTTTCGAAGTGAAAAAATGATTAACAAAATGTAATTTTAATTTATATTAATTTTTTAGAATGTTTTCTGTTAGCTAATATTTGGATCATTTTTGTTTTATAAATTAATAATTTAAAATTTACCAAATTGAAGAATTAAAGTTATGTAAACTAAATGTCATAGTATAACTAAAAAAAAATTGGAATGAAACTTACTCTAAACATAAACGAATGATATATAAGCCTTAAAGTACAAGGATTTTATTAGCTTTCTTCATTTATTGAAATTTATTGACAAATTTATGATGATGACCAATTAAATGTTTAATATGATAAAATTGATATTTTTATTTCTAGACGATAATAATAAACTTTTAATTATAAAGTAAAAATTATGAAATTTTGTAAATAGTTAAATCACAACACAAAAAACAAAAGATATATAAATATCGAATTTGGTGCTTTAAAAACGACAAATATACAAATTATAAGAATAATGTAAAATAAATAAATAAATAAATCGCTTTAATTATCACAGTGAATAGAGAAAAATAATTCACTTGTTTGAAAAAGATTATGCACAAAATTTTAAATACATACATAATAAATAGATATTTTGTATTTTAAAAAGATATTTTTTCTAGGAATATTTAATCAGTTTCGCTGCTGTTTATAACGCTCAATATTTTTTTTTATATACTTATTAGATATTTGTAAAAATTGTAATGACAAATTGAACAAGAATTTTTTTTTATATACAATATTTTGTGATTTATATAAAAATGAATGCTCACGTTGCAGTAATAAGCGTTAATTTATATCACTTATATAATAGCTTTTAAGAATAATAAAAATATACATATATACATATATATATATATATTTTAAAATTAATTTGAAATGTTCGTTATTTCACTGAAACCAAAAAATCGAAATTAATAATTATTATAATACATTATATATATTTTAATATTAAGCTTAGTTAAATTTAAAAAATAATAATAATAAAATAATTTTCTTCAATATAAAATTACATAAATCAAAACAAATCTAAGAAAAAAAAAAGAAAATATATTTGTAAATAGATTTAAATAAAGAATATTTATTTTATCTAAAAAAAAAAATGTTTTACTATGTTGTTGTTTAAGTTATTTATTTATCCACAATTAGTAATAATTGGATTTTACAATTTAAGGTTGATTATTAGTACAATAGGCCACATAAGTGGTAGTCACAGAAGAAACTACCTTTATTACAACTGCAAGAACTTTGATTGCTACGATCTGCGGCTTATAATTATACCCAGTTTATTATAATTTTAATAAAATAAAATAATATTTTCTTAGTTAATTTAAAAATAGGTACTATTTCTAATAGTTAGGAATAAATTATATAAAATCTGTTACTAATTCTGTAAAGACAAAAAAAAAACAAAACCAACTAAAAAATCTTAATAAAAAAAATATTTTTCATTATATATTTATTTTATATACATTTTATACTAAATCTTAAATCTAATCACTATCATCATTAGAGTTTTCATAATTGTTATCATCTATATCAATATTTGATTTAATTAAAATCATTTCTTCATCACTATCATTCGTATTGTTTTCATCTTCTATTTGTGCCTTTCGTGGAAGTTTTGATAAAACTTTTAAAGTATATTTATTAAAATCACAACTGAAATAAATTGTTCATAATTAATTAATTATACTTATAAATTTAAATAATATTGTAAATTACATTTTATGTAACGTTTCATATTTTCTTGATAAGCTTTCATGTATTGATAAAAGAGTTTGATGATTGAAAACATTATTTTTATTACCATAATTTGTTAATAAGCTGCATGACCATTTCAAATAAAATTCAACATGTGGCGTTGAATGCATTAATTTCGTTACATTTTGTAGAACTCTTGGAGCAAATTCATTAGGTAAAGAAGATGATATTAGTTCAACTAAAATGTAATAAATTTATTATAAATTATAAAAAAAATAGTCAATAGAGTGCAATAAAAACTAGTTCAAAATAATATTATGCCTGTTCGTTTACTTACACTCAAATAAACTATGTATTTAGAAAATTGATTTTATTCATTTTTCGAACAGTATAACATTGGTTATCCCCATTTATGTTAAACTATTCAAAGCATATAAAACTGATTGTATAATTAAAATTTATATAATAATCAATATTTTCTATATATATTTATATTAGAAAATTTAAATGCTATTATATTACCTAGAATCAATTTTTATTGTCAGGAATATTTATTAGAAATTTTCATACATAATTTTTTTTTCTTTTTTATACTGTCCTAATTTATGACCAACGGTAATCTATATGGTATACCTTTTTATCCAAAAATAGTTTAATTTATGCAAAAAAAATATATATTTATATCTAGATCAATATAAATGCTAGAATAATTAATTCTATCAGTTTAAAAAAAAAATTATTATATGATTTTTATAATGACAACATTTTTCGAATTAATTAAACGATTTTTGCTAATTTGTGAGAGTATTGCAAAAAATAATAATACAAAAAAAACAAGAACATGCGAACAATGTGAATATATAAATTGTACTGTATTGCGGCTCCCTTATATACTGCAATAACATATATGTAAATGTGTTTGTAGTAAGGAATTCTTGTTTTAAAAATTAATAATAAATATTTATATATAAAATATATAAAAAATACGAAAATTCCCAACAATCATCATTATTAAAATTTCCATTAATTCACCATAAGTTTATAGAAAATTGCAAATGTAGGACAATTGTTATTTTTACCTTTGTTTATTTTTTAAAAAAACTTATTTTTATGACAATTCGTACGAAGGAAAATATGTCTTTATATGGGAAAGCTTATAATTCATAATCAAATATTTAAAAATTGATAATTTTGGGAGTGACTTTATATAATAATTGGTTAATAATTAAATATAATAATATATTTAAATAAAATTAGAAACTACATAATATTTTAATTCAAAATAACGATATACTCTTTCGTTAAACTTATAGTTATATAGTTATAGTTACAATTATAATTTAACAAATAATTGTTTAAAATTATTTGTTCGAAATATCTTTCATTACCAAAAGACTAAATTTTTGAATAAAGAAAATTTCAAATTGATTTATATTTTAGTTACGAATAAATAGTAACATAATGAATAATATACCTAAAATATCAATATTCGATTTTTCAATAAAATTTTAGAATGCACTTTCCTTTAATATTTGATTAAAATCCTTGAAAATGAAAAAAAATTATTGAACTTAAAATTTAAGGCTACCCATTTTTTTCTATACATACTCGTATAATGTAGTCAGTTCATTTTCTAACAAACAATATATTCGTTTCTAGGGTAGCAATGTAATTTGAAAATAACTACTTAGAATAGTTAAACTGTGCGGGTGGAAATAATAAATTTATTATTCAGTTTTTTTTTTTATTTCATTGTAGTGAAAATTTCAAGGACTCTAAGAAAATTAAACCAAAAATGTACTATTATTTTAACAAATATGACCTTGTCGCTCTAATTTATACTTGTTTATTTTAGCCATAATAATGTGTGACCATTTTTTTTTTCATAGTGCAAGTTTGATTTTTATTTTTCAAAATCAAATAAAAGAAAAATAAAATATTATCGTATATACAATAATGTTAAATGAACTCAAACTATTTGATCAACGTTTAAATATTGCATTATGTAAAGTTAAAAAAAAAGAATGGTCATGCATTTCATTGTACATCCTATTTTGATAATATAAATCGAAAGTGAATTATATTAATAAGGAAGTATTATTTTTCTAAAGTAATGATAAGTAAGTAATTCAGGAATTTCATATAATGATTTTAGAATTTGTTGGATTTTTACCAATTATTTCATTAATCGAATATATGCTTTTTAAGATTACTCACTTTCATTATATGGTATAGCTTCAATAGTAGCTTGAATTAAATTTGTTTCGTTTAATTTAAGTGACATTATTAAGGCATTTAAATATTCCTTCTTTTTTAAACATTGCCTTGCTGCCTTTGGCGTCACTTCCAGTGATAAATTAAATGGATCAAAAACAACACCTTAAAATATAATTCAATTATCAGTTTGAGCATCTTTGTTTATATGTAATAGGTTTTACCTTTATCTAATGAATAAATCATTAAACCTTCTGAACATGCTGTTGCCCATTGTTGACCAGTTGGTGAAAATTTTACCATAAAACTTTTAATTTCTGGTTTTTGATTTCTTGTCGTCATATCAGTTTTTAGAAGACCGGGCAAACGAATAGCAACATTACCACCCTCTAAATCTTCACGTTGTTCAATTAAAGCTGTATTACCAAATTCAGTAATTTTGCGTCGATTTATATATTCCTACAAATTTTTCAATTTAACATATAAAATTTATTATAGAAATATTTAATTAACTTACATCTAAACCATCAAAACTATGATTTTGTGTTATTTCAAATTTTTTCAATAAAATTCCTTCTCGTACATGATATATGCAAATAAACTGTGATTTACCACCAGCTAGAATACATTCACCATCAGCTGAATATGCAAGTGATGTAAAAGCTCTAAAAAATTTACAATTTATAATAAGGCAAATACTAATATATAGTTTGAATATTAAACTTACTGTCCCTGTAAATTTTTTTTCGCAGTTATTATATCTGTTTCCAATACCCCACTACCTAAATCATTTCTTCCTTCGATTGAAGTTATTTGTTGACTTGTCTTTATTTCAAAAAATGATATATTTCCATTTATTGTTGCTACTGCAAACTATTACGAAATATTTAAGTATAATATAATAATAATCTATATATATATTTTTTAACGAACTTCTTCTCCATTTGGTTTAAAAGCAACACAAGTAACATCAGCTCCAACTTCAATAGTTTCATGTTGATTATTCATCGATAAACAATTCCAAATTTTAACTGTTTTATCCCAAGAACCGGAAATTAATGTTGAAGATGTTGGATTTGGTGTAAAAGCAATTGAACAAACTGGACCCTCATGTGATCCAATAATATCCAAAAGTTGACCTAATTTTATTGACCAAATACAAATTGCAAAATTATCTTGTTCACCAGCTGCAACAAATTCTCCAGAGTTATCAATAGCTACACAAGAGAATTGTGTTCGGTTCGGTGATGTAAATGTCCGAAAATTACGATACCTTAAAGTAAAAATAAAATGATAATAATTTAACAAACTTGTTCAAAATGTATTAAAGTTTTTTAATATTCTGAATTTTTTTACCTTATTATATCATATGCTCGCACAGTTCCATCCAACGAACAACTAACTAGAAATTTTTTACTATTACTAAATTCAATTCCAGTTATACTACTTGTATGTTCGTGGAAAGTAACAAAGCAAAAGCCATTGTTAACATTCCATAATTTCACTTTAGAATCTTCACCACCGGTTGCTATATATTCACCATCTGGTGAATATGCCATGCACATCATATCACTTATATGTCCTTGTTGTTTCATAATATATTGTTCGCCTGAAGGAGAAAAAAGTTAGAAAATAAGAATATTTCAATTTAATTTAATATAAATTTTACTTACTCTGCCATTCCCAAACTAATAACTGTCCTAGTTCAGATGATGCCAAGGATATCCAATCACCAGTTGGATTAAAACAAACTGTAGAAATTGGATAATCAGAAATACTCAATGAATGAATCATATTAACATCTGGTAACTCGTATAAATAAAATGAACCCGATGAAAATGCTACAACAAGAATTTTAGTTTGTCGATGATAATTTGCAGCGGTTAAAATTACATGACGATTTTCTTTTTTTGGTTCATTAGACAAATAATATCGTCCAAGTTTTTTATAATGAAACGGATGAATTTTTTTTGTATCTTCTTCTTCTATTTCATTATCATCTTTTGACACAGGTGGTTGATCTAATTCTAATTTTTTATTCTCTACAGCTGTTGTATTATCTAAATCATCCTCCGAATCAGATGAATCAATTTTATTTATAATTTCTGATTTTTTACTACGTTTTTCTTCTGGTTGTAACTTATTATTTTCTTCTAATCGATTTGGTTCAGTTATATCAGATAATAATGTACTGCATTCCCAAATGCAAAGCTGACCATTCCGACTAACCGTATTTAAATGAAGACTATTTTCTTCAAAATAACATCCAACTATTGAATCAGTATGTCCACCAAGTATATATGTACGAAAATTATTCATATATTTTAATGCACAAATTTTAATTGAATTGTCACGTGAACCAATTGCTAAAAATCTGGAATCTGATGACCAATCAATCCATGTAATATCATCGTAGGAACCAAAAAAATGTTTTTGTAATACAAATGGATTATATTCACCGGTAATTTCACCAGGCGCTTTAAATATAAATACTAAATTTTCTTTAGATACAGCAAAATATTTTCCATCTGGACTAAATTTTATTTGTTGTACTGCTGTTTGAAATTTATGTTTGTGAATCACTGTACATGACACCATACTTATCATTTGAGTTTCACCCTCTTCATTGCAGGCCAATAGCAGACTTCCATTTGGAGATAGTGCAATGCATGTATAATTATATTTACTTTGAAGTGAAAGTGTCTTTGCTTTATTACTAAGAAAAATAAATATTATAATTGAAATGATTAAGGTAATAATATTTTCATGATTTCCTACTTTTTTAAATCAAAAATTGTAATTTTGTTTCCGACTGGACTGATGATTGAATATCCATCAGGCGTAAACTGAAGATTTCCACGACGATATATCGTTCCCAATAGATTAGAAAACTAAAAGTATATAGGAATATTATGTTAAAATATTTTTTGATATAAAAATTATAAATTCTTCTACTTTATATGAAAACTTCATTATTTAAACAGTATATATTTTTATTAAAAAAAAAGTAAACAAAAATACCACGTGCTCTATACAAGAATTGTCAATTCAATATGCATTTGATTTTGATTTGACATTCAATCAACCAACCAATAAACCAAGACTCTTTTTGTTCCAAAAAATAAAATTGGAACATTTTTTAAATTCTGAAATGAAACAGAATTGAACTACTTTTTCAGATTATAAATTATTATGGAACAGCAGGCAGCAAGGAAAGGTGAAAATTGTAAATTTCATTTAATTATTGTTTTCTACTAATTATATACTATCCAATCTCAATTTAGTATATTGTATTTATTTGATATGTGAGCCAATAAGGAATCGAGTCCAATTGTCCAATAAAAAAAACTAATATAAAATGGAACGTTCCTATGATAGGAACCTAAGTGGAAGTGGAACAAAATTGAATATATTTTCATACCGTTAACAAAAATCGTCATACATGTTCTATGTTCTATAGTTGTCCGTTCATATGACATGTCGTATTGATAGCAATAAAATCGTGGATACGAATAAATATATGTACGTACCAAATATTCTATGCTGGACAATAATATTATTGGACTTCAATTCTTCAATACGGGATGCAAAATAATATGAATGTCGTAATTGTACAAGAAAATTTATTATTACTTTATAATTAATTAATTACTATATAATTACATATTTGGACGAGCGCAATTTATAGGAAAAAATGTAAGTACATCCATACATAAGTATATTTAATATATTTTGACTTTACCTGATGAGCTAATGCCAATTTGATTATATGTTTTTGATTCCGGAATAATTATTCGTAATGTACCAACATGACATGTACATATAGAACTCATACCTATTCTAATCAAATTCGACTTTTCACTGTTCAAAATTCCAAAAAGATTAACGACAAAATAAATAAATGCAACTAAATTAAAAGTATGATTTCTTTTTTACATTTGGAATGTACAAATTATTGTTTTGTATTTATTTATTTTTTACTTCAAACAAAAAAAGAGAATCAACCCCTGACAATATGATTTTTTCGTAACATATAAATAATTTTTAGCTGTCGTTTATTCTTGTATAATTATGTATTTTTCATTAAATATGTAATAACATTACCAATTTAATAATTATATAAGTTCTTATTTTGGTAATGAGCAATATTAAATTTATTATATATTTTTTTCAATGATTTCTATTTTATAATTCTTCCCTATGTTGCATTATTAAACTTTTACTAAATCAACTTTTGTTTGCTAATAGGCTAAATATTATTATAAATTTTGAATATAATATAATGTATAATAAAATAAAACAAAATTCAAAGAAATTTAAAATTAAATTATTTGATTTTGTTCTTTGCAAATTTATAAAATTGAAAATTAATTTAAAAAAAAAATTAACAATGATTTATGTTATGTTTTTGGATATGCGATATTTCTATAATATATAATTTATATTTTTAATTAACAATTTTTTTTATAATTAAATTTATTATCTAAGAAACTTTATATATTTCAATTTAAATAGTCCAAAACAATATTTTTAATTTACCTAAAAAATAATTAGTAATGGAACTAATTTATTTTATGTTTTTAAGCTGAAAGAAATTTAACAGTTTTTTTTTTTAAATAGATTTTAGCAGCTTTTCCAGATAATTTTTTTTATAAATAAAAATTCTTTAAAGATGTCTTCTTATAATTTTAAATATGAATATCTGTTTTTTTTAATAATATTTACACCACAAATGATAATTTTTATTTATTCTTATTTTGTTAATTTTATGTTTTTCTTGTAAATATTTAGAACGTGAACTAATATAATTTCTTTTAATTTAATTGGAAAACTTCATATAATTACTGTAGTTTACAGAGTGTAATTATATTAAAATAAAATGAGCTGTGTTCTTTCTGGTACTATTGTTATTGTTTATGTAAACTGATCTTTGAAAGAAATTTTCTAAACAAAATGTGATTGAAAAGCTACATTTACTATATAATAAAGTATAACTATTGTCGATATCGACCTTCATGCTTATACATGCCCCTTGGAAAATAGAGCTACTACATTATGTTCTTCTAATTCTTTATATTGTGGAAGGTTAAATTATAAGTTCTTAAATATCAATTGATTGTAATGCAATGCAATTTTTGAAATCGTATTTGTGGTATTTCTCTAACAACAAGAAATCGGTAATAGAAATTTTGGCTAATATTGTATTGCCAAACATGTCATTTTGCTGAAAGAGTGATAGAAAAATTAATACAAACATTGCAGAACTGCAATCAACTTGACAATAACAAATATACTATCAATTATGTACTAAAAGTGTATCCAAAAAATATCCGACTAAATTTACAAATTAAAAAGTTTATTGATTTTTTTTTTATACGAAGTAAATAAATAATGAAATTCTTTCTTAGTCGACTTTTTTACATGTTCAACATTTTTCTTCATTATATTTTTATTTCAATATTGTTTTTCAGTCAGAAACAAGTTTTATGAGATGATAAAATTGTTGAACTTGTAACAAATTCACTTAGCGATCATAAAACTATAAGAAAATAATTTTATCTTGAAACACTGTTGTTTGTTCATCTAATATTATTTTAATTACAAATAATTCTATATATATATATATATATATATATATATATATATATATATATATATATATATATATATATATGTATACTTATATAAAATGAAAAACAGACATAATAGAAATTCTGTACATACAATAATGTGTGATTTTATTATTTATATTTTATAATATAATTTTTTTTTATTAATATATAATATTTATAATAGTTTTTAAATGATCTTGTTTTTTGTATTTTTTTTTTGTTTTTTTTACTTTTTTTTATATATTTATTTAATTTATTTATATCCTTCTTAAATTCTAGAAAATAATCTATTGTTTTTTTTAGTTTAAATTTATTTTCTTTTTTATATATAATTTACAATTAAAATACATTATAATGAAAAAAAAAAAACACTAATAAAAAACATTAACAAAAAAAAAAAATTATTATATAGTTAACAAATAAATTTCCTTTTTTTTAACTAAAAATAATTATGTGAACAAAAAAAATTATCCGGACGAAATAACACGAGGAAAATAAAAAATAAAACTGTTAAATTGTCGTCAATTTGGAGAATTTGGCCAGATTTTTATATCTAGTTGCATTTACTACTAAAATACTATATAAAAAACCTTCTCCTCAAATTAAATATCCATATTAAACTAATTTGAAATTTTCTACAAGATATTTTTGTGCATTTTTTTTTTACAAAGAATTTTTTTTTTCCTTTTAAACTTCAATTAATTAATTTTTCAGCATCTTTAAAAAATTAATCAATTTCGGTAAAAAAAAAGAAGAAAAATTGTAATTTTATTGTTTTTGGGACAAAATTATTATTGTAATTGTAAGAGACTTAAAGAATTCACAATAGATATTGAAAAAGGCATTTTCGATGTGTGAGAGTAAAAAAATTAGTAGAATAGGAAAAATTGTGGCAATTTTTTTTATATACAAAAAAAAAAAAAATCTTGTAGAATTTGAAAACCAACTTTATTTTTCCATTTTTCTTTTTTTTTTTTGTACACATTTTTGATAATATTTTCTGGTATTTTGAAAAAAAGAAATTATTAGATTTTTTTAATAAACGCGATAAAAGAAGAATACACCACGAGATGACGACAAAATTAGAGTTTTTTTTTTTTGTAATTTAAAATCATTGAAAAATAAAAAATTAGAAAGTATACAAACATTAATTTTTTTACATAATTTAAATATTATTTTTGATATTAAGACTTTTATAGTTTTGGGCGCATTATAATACTTTCCGGCTAAAAAATCTAATGTAGTCACCAAGAAATAAAAAAAAACCAAAAAAAAAAATGGTTTTGGTCTTAATTAAAAAATATTTTAAAATATTCCTTTTTTTTTACTATAATGCGAAATTACATATTTATATCATCTTTTTTTTTTTTGTTATTTAAATATTATTAAAATATTATAATTTTTGTTGTTGTTTAAGTCGGCCTTTTATATTTACTTTTGTTGGTAAATTAAAATGTGGTGGATTTTTTTTTTAATATTTTATTATTATTTTTAAAAAAAAATATTATAATTTCTCAGGATGAATAATAATGAAATAATTTCTTTTCTTTTTTTACACGAGCAAAAATGAGCTTAACATAATTATTTTCTTCTAAATCTGAACATGACTTGCCAATTTCTTGTTATATTTTGTATAGTGATCTTGGGTAGAGATGATGAGAAAGTATAATAGTTCTTTTTTATTTTTTTATAATTATTTATTTTTTTTTAAAATATGTATAGTCTCTAAGATTTTGGCTATTTATTTTGTGTATAAGTAAATAGCAACGATAAGACCGTACAGACCCAAGACTTCAGCAAAGATAAGAATTAAAATCATACCAACGAATAAACGTGGCTGTTGTGCTGTACCTCTAACACCGGCATCACCAACTATACCGATCGCAAAACCAGCTGCTAAACCTGAAAACCCAACAGCTAAACCGGCACCCAAATGAATAAATCCTCTGAAAATAAAAAAATAAATTATATTATAAAAAAAATTATAGATAGTATGTATATAAATAAATTATATTAATTTCTAAAGAGACTTATAAAAAAATAGTCTATAGTCCGTCCTATAGTCTATATCTATGGTTGACTTGCTTTAAAAAATGAATATCAGTGGCATATTCTGGTTATTCACAAGAAAAGTTGAACTAAGAAAAAACTAGTACAGCTTTGGCTTTTAGAATTCAATTGAAATTCCAAATTCCTCAAAAGTTTATTTTAATAACGAATTAATACCCGAATTAATTTATGGATGAAAATGTATAAATTCAAATTCATTTATGATTAATCAAAAATAATAGACTTTGGGAATAACCAGAGCCACGCCGCCACATTAGTAAGAAGAAATCTACAGTAGGCAATTTTTTAATTACTTGGAAAAATTGTACAACAACTTGTTGCAAATTAAAAGTTTCTCCACTATAGAACAACTCATGGTTAGGATAAAATTATTGAGTCATAAATAATAAAATGGATTTGGTGGAAACATAGTCCCAAATTCAGCTGGATTAGCAAATAGAAGAAAAGTAAATTAATTTACTTTTTTTTTAAACTTACTTGTACAATGAATATTTGGATGGTTCTTCTAAAGCACCAGCAATTAGAACAGCTACGACCAATCCATAAATAGCAATAATACCAGCCATGACAACGGGAATGATAGATTTCATAATCAATTCTGGTCGCATCACCGACATGGCAGCAATACCAGTACCTGATTTAGCTGTTCCATAAGCAGCACCAAGTGCTAAAATTATTATTTAAAGAAAAAAAAAATATATTTCAATTATTTAGTAAAATTATTTTTTAGTAAATATTTTTTTTTAAACTTAATTTTTCGAAATATTGTACAATTTTTTTTTATTCTATACTTAGCGTTTATTAAAGAGAAAAATTATATAAACAAATAATTTAATTGGCTACTCTTAAAATAAAATTTTAGAAACGACGGTCCACATGTTGATTGCAAATAAAATTTCGAGTACATATACTTGTATGTAAATATATAATATAAATTATAGGATACATCAATGTTAATATAAAGTAAATTGTTGCATATCATATTATTTTTTCTATTTTTAAATCACAATTTTTCTACCTGTTTCAAATTTATTACAGAAAACACTATTTAATTATTTATTATATACAGTAATTAATATACGAGTACATGTAAATTTAAATATAAATTCATTATATGTACATCTTATGTCTTGGCTTTTTAAAATTGATGTAATATTTTTGTGTTTTTTGTGATTTATAGTTCTTCTTCTTATTGATGACATAAGGTTCACGGAAACACATTTCATCATAAAATTGATATTTTCATATAATTTAATTAAAGTCTTTTTATTGTGATTGTATTCAAAATTAATCACATTTAGTCATACATAATCTGTATTTTAAGTAATTCACTGAATATTTGAAATATTATAGGTAAATTTTCTTATATTAATATAAAATTAAAAATTACCCAAATGAATTCAACGCAGATAGTAAACGAGTTTCAAACTTCAATCCTAAAATCTTTTTTTTTGTTTTAAACTCAAAGAATTTTTAGAATTTCAATTTTATAAGACTCAATTGTGTAAAAGCAAATTCTTCATAAGAAAAATAACAGAAACGGATATTCACAAACCATTTAATAGAAATATTAATCTGTTAAAATCACGGAAAAAATTAATTTGATAATTAAATTGATACAAAACTTTGTGTGAATATCTTTTTAACCTTCTTAACGTTTTAATTTTTCTACTATATCATTGCGTCACGGGATTTAATTACATACTATTATTATCTAATTTTTTTTTAGTTGGGTCTTATGACACACATATAAATTATATACTTTAAAAAGGTGTAATTTTAATTGAAAGAATTATTTACGATTAATCTTCCCTTCATTGGAAACAAATTGGGAAAATTAAATTACTATTTGATATATTCAAAAACGTTGAAATCTATTACATAAATACAAAATGTTATCATTATATAATTAATAATTTAAAAAGAAGTTATTATTTAATATTGCCATTTTAATAATATTATATGTATTATTTAATTATTGCTAATTTACAACAAACACAAAAAAAAAATGTCTACTAAAAAAAAATACAAATTAAAATAATAAATTTAAATTTGATAAAAAAAATTATTTCCTAAAAGTGATAAAAACTACCCACCATACAATTTCAATAAATAGACAATTAAAAAAAAAGACTATTAAATAAATTAATGTAAATTTTTAAATTCAACAAAAATCTATTGGAAAATTAAATCTTGGAAGAAATTTAAAAACTTTAAAGTTATTATTTAGAATAAAAAATTTATCACGAAAAGATTAGATAATTTTTTATCAAAAAATAAAGATTTTACTTTAGAGTAAATTTACAATTTATTTTGTCAGATGATTAAAATTTTGACTTTAATATTGTACATTTTAATTAGATGTGGAAAATAAGAAATATACATTAACAATTTTATATGATAATCCAATTATGTGTAAGCGAATAGTAATTATTATAATTTCATTGTAAATTATGATTTTTATCACATGTCAAGTATATTCTAGGAGTATTTCAGTTTAAATATTAAATAAATTCCCAATAAATACCAAAATAAAAGATTCAAGTTGTATATATAAAATAAAAGCTAGTATTTTTTTATAAATTTACGATATTATCATCATATTAATAATAGTAGTGTGATTAAAAATATATTTTCTATAAAGGTCGTTATAAATTTATAACACAAGCAAAATATATTCGCTTAGTAATACGAATAGCAATATTATAAATTATGTTTAACAAATAATTTTTTTTTTATCAAATCTAAATTAATGCTAATAATTTTATTCAATTTATTTTATTTGTACAGGTAAGAAAAAATTGTATGTATTTATTTTTTTTTTACGATATTATCATTTTAATTAGAGCTTTCAAAATAAATAATAAAATAATTCCAGTGAGTGTGTAAGCATGTCATTTACAAATATTTAACTACTATTTTTAATCATATGACCTATTTTTTTTTTATTTTTCGGATCATATGTGTTGTGTTAAATGTAAAAATTTCATTTTCATCTTTGATGGAAAGAAAAATTTCCCGATTTTTTTTTTTTTTTTTGCATTTCTATAAAAATTAAGTTAATTTTGAAAAATTGATAATTCACATTTGATTATTTTCAAAATATACGTTAATTATATGTACAATTTTGAATTGAAACAAGAATAATAATAATAAAAAAGATACTATAGAAAATTCCCCCCAGAAAAATTACTCTACAGTCTACATCTACATAACACAATGACTGAATAATTTTAAAATGAAACATTGTCACCTGACGACAAATTAACCATGTGACGTTCGTTCATAAATTTAAAATTAAAACCTTATACAATGAAAAATTACATTTTTTTAATAATGATTGTTAAAAAAATGCACGGAAACTACAATAATTTTGTTATATATATTTTTTATGTCATCATTCATTAAAATTAAAAAAAAAAAGTTAAAAAAGTTAAAATTTGATTAAGTTATAAAATCGTATTTCAGTTTGCCACTTGTATTTTAGATAGACATTTTTTTAAAAACACTTAAAAATTAAAATCTATTTTCTTATCATTTTTTATAGTATTTATATGTTTTTTGAAATTTATTAGTTTTAGTAAGAATTTTTGTAATCTTTTTTAAGAATTTAGTAGTAGTTCAATTATTATTTTTTTATAATTTAATTTAAGATTATTCTTATTGACTTTTGTTAAAAATTCTACAATAAAAATTTAAGTGATTTTTAAAATATGTTTAAATATGTACAAAAGAGAAAATTATGGTAGACCTAGACATGAATCTCTCTCTACACAAAAATTATATATTTGTAATACCAATTTTTTTTTATTGCAAATTATAAAATTTTTTATGCAAGTTCTTTTCTTTTTTGTTATATAGATAAAAACTTATTTGTCACGTGATATAGAAAAAATAATAATTAATGTATGTTACGACTTACGAGAAAACTATGAAAAAATTAACAAGTGTTCATTTTTTTATAGTAATTTTTCTTGACTTTTTTCAGTTAATATAAAAAAATCTTTTGAAATAAAAAACATAATTGGAACAACAATATTATTGAATAAAATAGAAAACATTATAGAAGATTAATGATTTTAAGACAAACTAGAAGACAATATATTTTGTAAAAATTGTATTTTATATGAGGGCGTATGCGCATTTATTGATAAATAAAATTTATCAATTTAAAATAAGAATTTACAGAGGTTTAATCGTATACAGAAATAAACATATTTACTATTATTTCATTTACGTTAAACAAAATAATTGTCAATATTTTGTAAGAAAATCATAAATTTCTTTAGGTACGTTTTCATACATTGAAAAAAATATATTTTCAAAATACCTATAAAATGATTTTTTTAATCACGAGTTTATATATTTTGAATTAAAGTTTAATTTGAACTTGAATTATTTGTAATCGTCTATATATTTTATTCAAGAATTTAAGTAATAAAAAGTTTCTCTCATTCATACACATTACACATGATTAAACGAAAGTTTAATCAAGTGTATAATTTTCTACAAAATGTTTCAAAATCATAATTATTATAGGTATATTAATATTTTACATTTTTACTATAAAATAATTATAATTTTGTCTGTAAAATTTGGGTTCTTTTTCATATTTCATTCTACATTTTTAATTAATGACACATCGGTGTTTCAGTGATTTGTTTTGCATGTTTTTTTTTCAAATATTCTGCATTTTATCGTAATTATTTGCAAATAAATTATTTTAGTATATATGTTTGTGTGTGTATGGAGAGGACAAGAGACAAATCATTTTTGAGGTTATTTAAAACCTTAATCATCATTTTTTTTTCAGTAATTTTGAAAAAGTTCAATACTATTTTTCAAAAATATTCTTTTTCTTGTAAAACGCTTTTTAGTTAATATGTAAAACACTCAGATCGTGTATAAAACAAAGTATTTTTTGTTATATTCCTGAAGTCCTTGGCCTCAAAATCGATACTTTTGAGGGACCAAAAATATATAATTTTTCCACTGCCACTTTCTGTATATGAGATAAAATTTCATTGCCTACATCATCGTCATTATTAATATTGGTAGTGTTTTTTTTTTGTGCTCTCAATTTGGATATCTATACATATTACATATAGATAGATAGTATGTAGTTGATATATTCATTTTTCTTGCCTTTCCTCCAAAAACAGAAAGAAAAAAAACGAAACCCAAGGGTAAAAGTTTTATGTTCTCATTCTGGAATAAAATCGTATATTAGTCAGCCAGAGGGGGTGCACCTCCAAAAAATTCTGTAGTATATTTTTTCTACAAAATAAAATGTGACTACCAAATTTTTGTTGTAGTATGTGAAACGGCGAAATTACAAGTTTAACAAAAAAATAAATTATATATAAAATATAAATATATCCGCTATACTCTCCAAGCTCCACCAACAAATCCATATCGTAATTTTCTGATATTTTGACACGAGTCACTCGCACACACATTTATACACTTTCTATACACACCACCACAAAAAACACAATTTCATATTTCATTCTCCCATACATCGCAAAGAAAAATTAAATATACTTTTTTTTTCTTGATTAGAGAAATTCTACTTTTTTTTTATTTTATTTAGAATGAAAATCTACTAGTTTTTCTTTATTATTTTCCTTAATTATTCCACACACAAAAAAAAATACAACTAGAAAATTTGAATTTTCCGTATATTTTTTAACAATTAATTGCACAATTATTAAATTTTCCAATTTGGAAATTCCCAATATTTTTTTATATATATTTCTTACCGCTGAAAATGATAGCAGATGCTGCTCCCATAACTCCGAAAAATGGTGAATAAATTGGATTTGTTTGCGAGTCTGCCATTTTATTTAAAATTTGTGTATTTTTTTTTTAATTTAAATATTAATTGAAAAGAAATTTAATTAATTAGAAAATTCGATAAAACTGTTTGAAGGTTTTATATTTCTAAATTTAATTTTTTAAAGTTTTTTCTTTAAGTTTTTCTTCTTTTTTTGAACAGAAAAAAATCCTCTAAGTCGGAGTATTTACAGGTTATCTGCAAATAGAACTTGGGTCTTTATTCACACACTCACTGAACTAAACTAAAAAAGTAGGCGAAAATTTTTTATTAAAAAATCTCACTGTCAAAATTGCTTTGTAATTTTGTATAGAAAAAAAATCTGTAGTACTAAAAATGTACAAAAACAAATAAATAACACATAAAAAGTTTCTCTCTCTGCACGTGATGTGCGACTGTGCCAATTTTTTGAATAAAATTACATTTGATTGGTTAAAATTTCAGTAATCTGCCAAAATAATCCAATAAGAAAACGTTTTATATCGTTTGGTAGGGAGAGAGACAATTAAAAAGTCAATATCATATCTCATTTAATTATTTTCTATCAATATTTATATTTAAAATTATTTTATTTATAAATTCATTTCGTTCTTTCTTAATTTACAGTAAAATGTAGCGATTTAAATAATATTATATTATTTAAAATTACAAAAATATATAATTAATGTAAATATTTTACATTTTTGACAAATTTCACCAAGAAAATATTTCATCTCAAATATCTTCATGAAATATTAAAAAGATATTTTCTGTGGAACTAATAACTTTTTAATTCAAAAATAAAAATGTTCCAAATTTTCGAAATCAAAATATTTATTACCAAAAATTAAAATTTGTGGAACATAAAATTTAATGTTCTGTTTCTATTTTGTTGGAAAATAGCAAATTAATAGTTTTTCTTTTTTAAATAAAGAAAATGATCACAAAATATATAAAGTATTTTTTTTCTCCTAATGTTTTTCTAAGACTCTTGTTAATAAATCATTCATTGATGTTAAAACTGTTCGAGGATCATCAGCTAAACCAGCTCCAATCATTGCATTAAGGAATAACTGTTTTGTTAATAAATTTGCTAATTCTGGATCACTAGTTTTTAATTTATAAAGTTTCTTTATTATTGGATGTCTACAATAAAAAAAAATTTAAGACATTTCGACACTATAGAAAAAAATACTATAAATTACTTTGGATTAATTTCTAATTGTGGTTGAAGTAATGCAAATCTATTTGCTTCTGGTACTTGATGACTTTGGGTTTTAATAAAATGACGTGCAGCTGCCATTTCTTCAACAGTAATTACACATGCATGTACATCTAATCGAGTTGTTGTCTAATAAAATTACCATTTATTTTGAAAATTCAAATATTTAAAAAAATAAATCTATATATTTATGTATACTTACTTTCACTTTAGCAACTTTTCCTTTTAAATTCTCACTAATCCATGGTATTAATTCATCTAGTTGAGGCTGTAATAGACTACCTTCTACTACCTCATTTGGATCAGTATCTGATTTTCTCATTTCTTTTTCAACGGATACAATACTTTTACCCAAAAACATACTTAATTGCATTAAAACAAGTTCATCATACGGTTCATAACAAAATAATACTTCTACATTTCTTTTTTTTAATGATTCATAATAAGGTGATGATTCGGCAAGTATACGATTTGGTGCTGCTAAATAATATATTTCTTTCTGTTCATCACCAATATTATTACAATATTCTGGTAATGTAATTCTTTGATTATCTGTACATTTGGATGAATCAAAGCGTAATAATTTAGCAATTTCTTCTTTTTCACGATGATCTTGCGATATAACAATTCCTTCTTTTAAAAATAAACCGTAATCTTGATAGAATTTTTCATATTCTGTAGATGCTTTGATGGCACGTTCTTGAAGATATCGTAGAACACGATTTGTTAAAACATTTCGTAATTTACTAAAAAGAAAATATTGAAAAAATTATAATAATTAAATTAAAGATTAATTGGATATTAATATTGGTAGAATTTTTTTATAAAATCTTAACGAACATCCATTACATATATTTTTGCCTTTCAATGGTTAAATTTTTTTATTTACAAATATTTTATTATGTAATTCATTACTAGAAAATGAATTAAAATTCTTATATCAATAATTACCTAATCAATGCACTATTTTGAAGTAATTCACGACTTAAATTCAATGGTATATCCTCCGAATCAACAACACCTTAAAAAAATATTGATTCGTTTGTTTGTTTAAAAAACGAAATGTACATAATAAAAAATTGTACCTTTTACAAATCTTAACCATTTTGGTAGGAGATTTTCAGTTTTAGATTGAATTAAAATTTTTCTTGTATATAATGCTACACCAATGTCACCATCACGAGCCATTTCAAATAATCCTGGTTTTCCTTCTGGTATATACAATAAAGCTCTTATACTTAGTGGGACATCGGTCTGTAATAATAATGCTTACTATCAAATGATAATCTGCATATTTAATTAATTTACCTTATAATGTAGAGTAAATCGTGGTATATCGTATGTATTTCCAATATAACGATAAAATTCATTATGTTGTTCTGTTGTCACTTCTTTTGGTTCCATTAACCAAATTGGTTTTATTTCATTTGCTTTTTTACCATTAAGGTAAATTGGAGTTCCCACAAAATTACTGTATTTCCTAATAACAGCTGTAATAGTTTACACCATATTTTAAAATCCATATATGTACAGAAAAAGAATTCAAATATATTATACCTCGTACTCTATCCTCATCAGAATATTCTCGACAATCTGGTTTTAAATGAAGAACAATTTTTGTACCAATAGCAACACCATCTGCTTCCTGGATTTCATAACTACCTGATCCATCTGAACTCCACTTCAAACCAACGGAACCAACTTTTGTTGATTTTGTATAAACATCAACTTTATCCGCTACCATAAATGCTGAATAAAATCCAACACCAAATTGCCCAATAATATTTGATGAATTTTCAGGTAATGTTTGTTTTTGTTTTAATTCTTGTAAAAATTGTTTTGAACCAGATCGTGCTATTGTTCCAATATTATTAATTAGTTCTTCTTTTGTCATACCAATACCAGTATCCTAAATTTTAATATTTTAATATATGTTATATTTGCACAAAATAATTTTTTTTTAATAAATTTACTTGTATTGTAAACTGCATTGCATGCTTTTCAGTGCCAATATGGATTTCTAATGGACGATCAGCTTGGTCAAAATTTATTTCACTATCGCCAGCTGTATGAATTGTATACCGAAATTTTTCTAATGCATCACTAGCATTTGATATTAATTCCCGAACGAAAACTTCATTTTCAGAATACAAAGATCGTGCAACAATATCCAAAAGCATTCTTGTTTCTGCTTGGAAATCATGTTTATTGGCTTGACCTACAGGTATTTCTGTATCCCGAATAATTGAGTGATAACTATCATCAGCATTCAATGTACTTAAGCTCCGAACCATAGATTGACCTATAAGTAAGTAGAAATAAAACATAATAATTTATAACCTTAAATTCGGTCTACCTATGGAACGTCGTTGTAAGGACCAATATATTCTTCCGCTTGTATTAAATGATTTAATACCAGAACGTGAAGCAACTGATTTCGCCAATGTACACAATATTCGATTCATATTCTAACTATATAATTAATTCTTCCTTTTTGCTATTAAAATAAAAAATTCGCTGAGGATTTCTCCTATATCGCCAGTAACTACTTTTTTTTTTAATCCAATTGACCAGAAATTATATTTTAAAATTTAATATTACAACAACAGTTGAAGATGAAATAAAATGCGAAATCTGTGAAATGTGAATTTGACACTTTTTTGACTTTTTATAGTAATTGTCAAAATTTTCTTTCACAAATTTAAACGCCATCTATTATAAAATTTGTGCATTATAGTGTTTTTTCCGGAAGTTCGAAATTATAAATTTTCTGGAAATATATCCATATATCCATTTCCGGAAAATTTGTAATTTCGTACTTCCCAACAAAGACTACAATGCACAAATTTTATAATAGATGGCGTAAAAAATCACCGAAAAGTCAAAAAAGTGAAAATTGCTGTTATTATACATTAAAATTAAACAGTAACAGTGCTGTTATTCAATTTAGCATTACCATGCTATATATATAATTTCCTGCCATATTAGTGAAATTTAGAAAATAAAATTATTTAAAATGACATTAATTCATATCCGCGTTCATATTTTCTCGTAGTTATTTCTAAAAATATTTAATTTATTTACATAACATTTCAGTTATGTAATTCAAATCTTTTCATAATAATTTAAATATAAATACGCAAATTTAGAGAGTAGTTTTATTTAGAATTTGTTATATAATAACTCCCCAAACTACTTTAATTAACAATTAATTTATGGTTGGAAAAATATCTCATTAACAAAAAAACTCTTTAATTTTTCTTCTTTTTTTTTTTTATTAATATTTTATATTTTCTTATATTTTTTCGAATATATTTTACAAACTATTACATATTAAATTTGAATTATAATAATTCTATGTTTTGTAATTTAATAATAATCCATTGTTTTTATTTTTAATAATTACTTTTTAAAACATTTTTTCGTTTTAAATTAAAGAAAGAAAATAATGATATAATTTATTTAATGTACAATAATTATGGTTATATTTTAAATATATAATATAAAAAATTTCCTTCAATGATAAAAAAATGATGTGTTTATTTTATTTCATTTCTCTTTTTACTCATATTTTTTTTTTTAAATAAACAAAACAAATAAAAACATATATAAATCGGTGGACATATAAAAAAAAAATAAAATTAAAATTAAAGTCATGGAGGTAAAAAATAATAATAATAATAAATGTTTAAAAAATAATTAATTTATATTATTTTCTAGGATTATTTATAAAAGAAATGAAATTAAATGGTAAGTAAAAAAAAAATTTACAAATAAAATTGTCTAGTTTTATTTTAAATATTTTAATTTTTTTTATTACTTTTTCTACGTACATTTTTTATACTAATTTAATTCTTTTTCTTTTTTTTTTATTATCAAAATTTTTATGAAAATTTATGAAAAATTTTATATTATGCAATATTGAAGTTTTTGTTTTTCGGTATATTTTGCACAACTTATACAAAAAAAATTGGTTTTATCGTTTTGGAGTTTTAATTATCTATTTTTCTTCTGACGTTTTTATGAAAAACATAGTTTTATTTTTTTTTATGAGGTAGATTCTTTTTTTTCTTTACTATTTTTATATTATAAATTTGTTCTTTTTTGAATTTCATGTTTTATATAATATATTTCATTACTTTCTCTCCAATTTTTTATAATTAAAAAAAGAAAAAAAATATTGATTTTTGAAGTTATTTTTCAGAATTTGTAATAATTTTTATATTTTATTTTCATATTTCTTAAATTTTTCGTATCATTCTCATATTTAATGCATTTTTAATATTATTAATATATATATATATTTTCTATATATATATAGACAAAAATTATTATTATTTAACCTATTATAATTTACATATTTAAACTAAAGAGAAAAAGATTAGAATAAAATATAAAATTAATAATTTTATTAAAAAAAAAAAGTTTATAATAATAAAACTTTTTATCAATTTTAATTTTCAAAAAAAAAAAGTTGTTTGACTATTTCTGCTTTACCATTTATATAATAAATTTTATTTTTCAAAATTAATTTCTAATATTATTATATATAATCATATATATTTATTTATTAAACCGATAATTTATTGTAATAATTATTATTTTATATTAAAAAGGATATATTTACTTTTTTTTTCATTTTGTTTAATAATAAAATTTTAATATTTAATTGTAATATGAATATATAATATAAATTATATATAAATAATATAATTATTATTATATTATATAATTTATTTATATATATTTTTAATAAAAGAAATGCATTGTCTTGATCTGTTCATATTATTTGTTTCTATATTTACAAAAATTATTATATTTATTTTTATTTTTTTATATTTATATAAATTGTCCTTATAAATTAAAAATTAATTATATTTATTCACCTTAATTATAATTAACCATATAGATTTATAAAACTATATGAAATGCGTAAAACTTTTAATATTTTTTGTTATAATTAAAAATTGTATGGCGTTTAAAAAATGTAATTAATTTAATATTTATGAGTTTTTTTTTTTTTTTTTTTTCAAATTAACAAATTTAAATTAATTTTTAAAATAAAAATTAGCGAATAAGAAAAATAAAAAAATAATAATTTTGCATTTAAGAAATCAGTCTAAAAAAATCAAATTTTCTTAATTATAATCTAAACTTATTGCAAAAAAAAATTATTCATAACGCACAGTAAAGTATATTTTAATTTTGTTGCTTTGTACCTAATAAGTGTTGTGTATTATATTTTATCATTTTTTGTTTGTTTGTGCAAAGTCTTTTTAGTTACAATTCTATACACGTAGATAAATTATTAGTTTAAAAAGATTAAAAGTTATGAAAAAACAAAATTATTAATAAATTTTAACTAATTTAGACAAGAAAAAAAATCTTAAATATTATATATTTTTGAAATAATTTTATGTTAATTCAATTTCTTTTACCTAAAAGTGGAAAATATTTTGGTTTTACTCTCATTTTTTGTTTTGTAGCTCCAATCTTATATGAAGTAGAAATTAGATTTCTAAATACATTGAACACCTTTTCAAATATCAAACTAATAATTTTATAATTAAATTTTATATTTTGGAGTTTCTTTCTTATTTCGTATTTTTGAGCATTTTGTTTTTTTTTTTTGACAGATCCTAATTTTATTCAATTAATATATAACGAATTGGAATTATAGTATTTGTTCTTATATTGATGTATTCGAAGGAGATTTTATGGACCATCATTCATAGAATTAGATTTAAACTTGTTTATTCAAATAAATAATTCTGACTATTATATGCTCAACGTCTTATTATGCTTCCCAAAAAAAATAATAGAAATATATTAATTTTAAATTAAAACCGAATACCAAATAGCAAAATGCAAATGTTTAGTCAATAATTAAGATATATTCCAGAGCTTTAAGAAAAAAATGGAAGCCTACATAGTCAAGTCTTTAAAAAAAATCCTTAAGCAAAATTTAGACAATAACATTAATTGTATTATTTTATTATTAATTTAAAGTTTTATTAAATTTAAGTGCTACGTTGATTTAATTTCGGGACAACACTATGATACCACACACATAATTCGACCTGTGCTAATGTCAATATTTTTTGGAATTATAAGAAATTAATTTTTAAAAAAACTTTCAGATTTCAAATTTGAGCGATTTTTAATTTTTACGCACAATTTATTGAACAAAAAAAAATTTCCCTTGAAATTCCATTAAATTACTAAATTTTATTTATTAATACCGAAATATTTTTAAGATTAATATTTTTTTTCTAATTTATGAAATAAATTTTCTTGGAATATTTTTTTCATTAATATTTAAATTTTAAATTTTTCTTTCCTTTTTTTATAATTTATTAAGTTTTTTTTTTTTTAATTTTATTTTTTTTTTTTTAATTTTTGTCAGTCAATTAATTTTGGCAGTGATAATTTTTTATTTAATCAAAAAAAAAAGATTTTTAATTTCTATATTTAATTCCACATTTAAAATTTCAAAATGAAAGAAAAAAACAAAATTCACATTAATTGATAAACGATTAATTTTTACATATCAAATATTTGATTGCCATATTTTTTGTTTTTTTTTTGTTTAAATTATTAAATTTTCATTGAAATGTTCAATTTTTAAGTTTTTTTTTATACTTTTAAGATTTAATTTTTTAAAAATAAAAAAAATCTCTTACATTTCTTAAAAGTCTCAAATTATTACATAAGTAAAAACAAAAAAATGAAGACAATTTCAATTTAATTTACACCAAAAAAAAAATAATTAAAAATAATAACACTGAAATTCCTTATTTTTTATTTAATTTTAAACTAATTTTAAAATATATAATTTTTATTTTTAAATTTATTTTGGCTGTCCTAAACATTAAATTCCTAATTCCTAACATTTTTTTTTTGTACAAATAAATTTTTACTATAGAAAATTAATAATTTTTTAATTAATGTTTGTTTTTGATTTTGGTATTTTTGTGTTTTGCTATTAAATTTTTGTTCATTTTTCTCGATAATTCAAATTTTTTTTTTTAATTTATCAAAAAAGAAGAAACTTCTCGATTTAATTTTTCGATTACAAACCAAAAATTTATTTTATTTATAGGAAAATTTCATAGAAATAAATTTATGAGATCAATTTTTAAATGAAAAACAAATTTTATTTTAATAATTGCTTCTCAAAAAAAAATTTTTAATATAAGAAAAATTGTAATTATGAAAGATATTTAAAAAAAAATAAAATAAAATAAAAAACAAAAATTATCACAAATTAAAATCTTACGATAATAATGTAAAAGATAAAAAAATGTCTATTGCAAAGAAAATAATAATAATGAAAAATTAGCTTATTTAGACAGGGAATAATTAATTTTAAAATATATTAATTTATATTATATTTTTTTTTAATATTAATAATTAGGTGGATAATTTTCGCCATAATATTTTCTACATAAATTACAATTACAATTATTGATTAATTATTTGCACCGTGTTTGTTTTTTTTTTTTTATTTTGAACATAAAATATATTATTTAAAAATTTAGTACATTATTGAACATTTAACATCAAACTCTAAACTAATCTATATTGTTGCAAATTTTTTTTTGGTTCTTAGGCAGTGGTATTGCTTTTGAAAAGATTGTTTTAATTGCAATATATTCAAAATTAAAAAGAATGTTTTCAAGCTTTTTTCTTTTATTTAAACAAAAAATATTTTTTTACTAAAGTGTGGAGAAAATAAAATAGTATTTGAAATGTTGTTGCTCGTATCATTTTGAAATAAAAATAAAAATCAAGAGTTATCATACAATATCAAAAATGAATATATATATAAATTTGGCTTAACAAAATAAATTGTTTGAAATATTGTTAATAAATATTTAATTTTTCGCAAATCTTTTATATAATATTTAAATTAATTTTTTGATTTTAAATTATTTTCTTGGTATCAAAAATAGATGAAAATCTATTAAATTTTATTCACAGCCATTAATATAAATTCTTTAAAATTGTATGAAACTTTTTTTTTTGAACTTGTTACTTGTATAAAAGACGAAAATATATTATTGCTTTTAGATAAATATGGAATTTTCAGTATCAAACATTATATTTTAAAGCTAAAAATCTTTTTAGGTAGTTTGTATTTTCCATAATTTTCTTTAGTTCTGATTTAAATTAAATTATCAAAAAAAAATTGTTTTATGGATCGAAATTTCATAATATTTTTGTTTTCAAAATGATAAGTCATTTTAAATAAATTTTATTTACAAAAAAAAAATGTAAGAAGAAAGTTTTACGCACACTTTTTTTTTTAAAATATTTACTGGAAAAATAAACAAAGATCTTATCTTTGTTATGATATTAAAAATGTTTTTTTATACTAAATTTTAGTTAAGTGATAAATTGAAAATAATATATTTATGTTTTTATACAAAAAAATTAATTTCATTTGTTTTTTTTTTCAATAATTATTTAGAAATATAACAAAATTTCTAAAAAAGGACATTTTTAAATATAAATTTATTTTAAATTTTAATTTAAAAAAAAAAATGATATTACAATTATTATTATTAATATATAAATTATTTTGTGTTTTTATTTCACATTTATATCAATTTTATTTACAATTATATAATAATAATAAGAAACGCACTATATATAATATATTTTTTATTTAAGTTCTAGTAGCTAAATTTACACATGAATACACTTTGGACTAATTATAATTAAGGATAATTTTTCTTCTCTTAAAAGAAGAAAAATATAAATTTATTTCAATTTGAGAAATAAAAATTATACAAAAAGAAAAAAAAACGCAATATTTTTTTAAATATTTTTTGTGTACATTTAATTCTAACAGCGAAATTGAACGAATTCGCCTATAAAAAAAATAATCACCACAGTTAACATATAATATTTTTAAAATTATATTTCTAATTAAAAAAAAAAAAATTCAAATATTTTTTCAAAAATATTTCGTGACTAAAATAAAATTAACTAAAAAAAAAATATCTAAAATTTTCGTATTTTCTTTAAATTTTTGTGATTTTTTTAGCTAATTAAAAATTATGTACTTAAAATTTTTGTTTTTTATTAAATTATCTATCAAATTTTAAACATTTCAAAAATGTATTTACAATTTTTGAAAAATATTTTTGATGATTTTTTGTATTTTTTTATTTATTTATTTTGTTTGCACACTTTAAATTGTTGCCATGTTTTTTTTTTGTTGATTTCTTCAAATTATCAATTAAACTTTTTCTTGGGGAAATGATGAATAATAATAAGAAATTCGCAAAATTTATTTTCAAAATGATAAATATATTTAAGGTCACGATGGTATTAATAATTTTTTAGTTGGTGGTTGTTTACGTGATTGTTTACGATTTAATTTCTCTTTTAATATATTATACTGACGGTGACAATTGATAATTGATCCATTACATTGATTATAAATTTGTTGATTTGATATTGTTGATATAGTATTACTATCATTTTGATGATCATCATCATTCATATAAAATAATGATTTTAAATTATTTTTATCATTTTTTATTACTGTTAATAAATTTAATTTATTATCATCATTGATTATTGTACATATATCACTATGTAAATTGGCAGTACGTAAATAATTATCATAATTTGTTTTCTCATCAGCTGATAAATTTGATATTTTAATAAATTTTGTTAATGCTGTTGGACATTCGGGTACCCATTCATTATTAATACTAAAAATAAAATATAAAATTAATAATTATAGTTTAAAAAAAAAATCAGTTTTTGGCGCGCTTACATGTCATTAGGATTCCATTTAACAAAAACTTCTTTAATACCAATTGATGTTGTTCGTCGGGCAATTGGTTGACCATTAAATATTATCTCATCACCAGCACCACCAGATATTGTACCACTAATTTTTAAACGATGTTGTAAACCTTCCATTATCCCAGAATCGAAAAAATCAAACATTCGAGCTACGAGAGAGATAACAAAAAAAATATAATTTTTTTGATTAATTTTTTTTGCTATAAAAAATCTCTTCTTTTTTTGTTTTTGAAAAATTTTTTATATTATTTTTTTTTAATCATTTGAAACCTGAGTGAAGATTCAATTGGTGAATAAAACTGTAATTAAATAATTTTGTTTTGTTTTTTTTTATTGGAAGGAAATTTTGAAAATTGAAGTCACTTTCTTTATTTTTGTAATAATTTTCAAATTTCTTGTAATATTTTCTTGTTTGCTAAAATTTTGTTACTATATAAAATGAATTAAAAAAATTGAGAAGAAAATGGAAAAAAATGGAATAAAATAAAAGAGTTGTTATATAATTATAAATTGAAATTTCGTGTTGCATTTATATATATGAATTTTTTTATACCACCTAAAAATAGGCAATTTTTTTTTTTTTTTTTTTTTAAATTTATATTGGTGAAAATTCTATTTTTCAACGATTGTGAATTGGTATTTCGAAGAGTATTAGAAGGAAAAATTTAAAATATACCGTAATAAATTTGACGAAAATACTCAACGAAATTATTATTTCATAATACCCCAGAGTTGTTTTGGTTTGGTTTAGTAAAAGGTAATTTTTTCATCTCTTTATATACATCAATTTCAATTATGATGAAACACTCTAATTTTAATATATAATTATCAATAATCAATAATTATCAATAAATTTACCTGAAAATGGTTGACGACGATAACGTAATTTTTTGCCATTTTTACGTAATACTTTTGGTACTGGTGGATCGGATGTTCTTTTACTAGGATTATCTTTAGTTTCGGTTGCATTAAAATGTCCATTAACATGTTTTTGTAAAGCCAACTAAAAAAAAAATAGTAGTAAAAAGAAAATTGTGTTACATATATGAAAAAATTTTCTTTACTATAAAATAAATAAAATAAAATTTAATATTTTTTACCTGTGATGCAAATCTTATACCACAACCATCTACAATACATTTGAATTGTTTAGTACCACCATGTGATAATACATGACGTTCTAACCATCGACGTGAACATGATTCTTTACTATGTACTTTACAACCAGACCATAAACATGAAAATGGTCCAGTTTGTGTATTAACATGAATTGTTTGCATATGATCTAATAATTTTGAACTATTATCATGTTTAGCATTACAATTATCCCAATAACAAACGCCATCATGACGTTTTAAACTTCCTTTTGTACCAGATAATTCACCTGATGCTGGAAAACGTATTGTTTTTGGTTGTGATAATATTGGACTTATAGCACATTTTATTGATTGATTATTATTATTATATTCAATTTCTTTAATTGATATTTGTGTTTTTTCAATAATAAAATATTTATCATCATCATTTTTATTATTTATAATTGATGTTTCAATTTCAGATTTAATTTTAAAAATTTCATCTTCTTCATTATTATTTATTATTGATGATAATTCAGATAATGATGATGATGTTATTGGTGATGATGATGATTTTGTTGTTATATCAGATAATAATGATGCTGCTTCAGCACCAACTGATGATGATGATGATGATGATGAGGATGAAGTTGTTGAACACGATGAATTACTTAATGAATCTAATTTAATACCATCATCTATAAAAACATCTGATGATGATAATGATGATGATAATAATGAGATCATATTATTATTTTTTATATTATTTTTATTATCCAAAATTTTTAATTTTTTCGGTAATGTTGGTAAAACTGATAAATCAATATCATCTTTTATATCTTGTATTAATAATGGTGGCGGATTAATAGATGATAATATTATTGGTGAATTGTTGATTTTATTTATTTCAATAATTTTTGTTCTTACATTTGTTTCGGAAATTTTTTTAATAAAATCATTAGATATGAAATTAGTAATGGTTGTAGGTGGCGTTGTTGTTCTATTAAAATTTTTACTTGTTACTGTTAATGGTGGTATATCAATATTATTATTCATTAATTTTCTTGTTGATAACAATGTCATTGGTGTTGATAATTGTGAATCAATAAGAAATTCTGATGAATTTATTGATGCATTACGTGTTAACAATGATTTACCAGTTGTTGTTGTTGTTGTTGTTTGTGTTGTTGAAGATGTTGATATTGTTTTTAATATATCATGATAGCTAGCCAATGTTACTAATGGTGGTGGAACTAATGATGAGATCTTGGAAATTTGTGATGATTTTATTGTTGACGATGATGATGATTTAAAATGTAAGAGAGCTGGTGATTGTTGTTGTAGTTGTTGTTTAATATAATTTTTACCAATTTTTGTTAAATCTTGTTGTTGCAATAAATTTGTATACATTGTATCTAATGTTTTTTGTTTTATTGATTTTTGTTGAATTTTATTTGTATGTTGTAAATTTTGTTGATGATTTTGTAAAATTGATGTTAAACTTGGTAATATTGTTGTTGAATTTTGTTGTTGTTGTTGTTGTGTTATACTAGATTGTATTGGTTGTAAAGCTGGCATTGTTTGTGGTATAAATTTAGTATTTGTAAATATAGCTGATGCTGGCATTGTAGTTGCATTTAATAAATAACCACCATTTGTTGATGTTGTCATGAATATTTGTTGTGCAGTTAAACGATTATTAAATTGTTGATTAATTAAATTTGATGTTTGTTGTTGTTGTTGTAGTATTGGAAGCCCATTATTTGTATGTTTTTGTTGTTGATTATTTAAAGGCACTATACCTTGTCCAATATTTGTTGATTTAACTAATATATTATCGATATTTTGATTATCAATTTGTAATAATCCATTTGTTCCATTATTATTTTGACTATTCATTAAATTACTTACACCTAAATTAGATGATCCATTAACTAAACCATTATTATTATTATTATTACTATTATTATTCGATTGATTAGCAGCAATTTGTTGTAATTTAATTACAGTACCATATAAAATATTTTGTGCTGCAGTTGTTGCATTTGATATTCTTGATAATTGTCCATTTTGATTGACAAGTAAATTAGCACCATTTGTTGTTGCCAATATATTTGTTGGAAATTGCACTAAATTTGGCATCATTGGTATTTGATATAAATTATTATTATTATTATTACCACCAACACCACTTGTTGTTGTTATAGATGATGTTGTTGTACTACTTGGTATAATACAATTTTGTTGTTGATTTGTTGTTATATTGCCATTTGTTAATGTATTTATTGATTTACAAGATATCGTATTTTTATTATCAAATACATTTTGTTGTTGTTGTTGATTTTGTACGGAACCACCATTTGTTCCAATTAAATGTTGTTGCTGCTGATGTTGATGATGATTTTGTACGGTTGATTGTGATGGTATACGGATTGCTGTTAATAATACAGTTGGTTGTCCTGTAGTAGTACCTGTTAATTTTGTATGATGATCATGCTGTTGTATTTGTTGTAATGGTGGCACTAATGCTGGTGGTTGTTGTTGTTGTTGTGGATTTGGTTTAATTATTTTAGCTGGTTTAATATCAAATGTACGTGGTGCAATTGCAACATGTTTCTTTGGTGATTTTCCAATTGAATGATTATTAGAAATTAAATGATTTGATGAATTATTATTATTAATTTTATTATTATTATTATTATTAATGATTGTTGTGGCAGTTGTTGTTGTTGTTGCTGTTGATTGTATTAATGAATTTGTTGTTTTACGTAAATTTGGTGCAACTTGAGCTATTTTCATATTTTTATTACGTTCATTATTATTAATATTTTTCTTTAAATTTTGTCCAATTTGATTATTTAATTGTACATTAGATATATTATTAATTGATAATGAATTTTGTTGATTGAATATATTTTGTATTGATGAATTTGTTGTTGTTGGTATATTATTATTAATTAATTGATTTTTTGTATTTAATAAATTATTTGAACCATCATTTTGATTGTTATTATTATTATTAAATAAACTATCAAAATCATTTAAATTTTTTTGTGGTCCACAATTTAATAATGTTGTTGCTGATGATGATGATAATGATTTTGATAATTTTATATTTTTATTTTTATCTTTTTTCATTGAATTATTATTATTATTATTTAATTGTTTCATTTGTGATTTAAAAAAACCAGTAATTTTAGTTTGACATTCTTCATTATTATTATTATTATTATTGGCAGCCAATTTCAGTCTTTTATTATTTATTGATGATGATTTTGTTTGTGTTTTAACAAAATCTGTTTGTATAGCAACACCACCATTTGAATTTGTTGTTGTTGATGTAATTGTTGCATTTAAACGTGATTTTTTATTGGCAGTAACATTGTTATCACTATTATTATTTTGATTATTTCCAGGTGATAATCTTTTATTTTTATTATTACTATTTTTATTAATATTATTATTATTCTGTTGTTGTTGTTGTTGTATTGGATTAATTTTGGCAGTTATTATTTGTGCAGTATTATTATTATTATTTTGTATTTTATGCCATGGCCAAAGATTTTGATTTGATTTTTGTTGATGTTGTTCTAATTGTTGTTGGTGTAGTTGTTGTTGTTGTTGTTGTTGTTCTTTTAATGTTTTATTTATGGCAGTAGTATTACTGTTGGCAGTTGATGGCGATGATTTTGTATTATTTGTTAATAATGTTATTTGAGATGGTGGCATATTATTATTATTGTTATTACTATTATTATTATTAATATTTGATTTTTTTGATAATTGTACATCATCGACTAATGATGCAGGACTATATGGTGAACCAGGATCAGATGCATCACTTGATGCTGTTGATGAATCAGTACAACTTAATGATGTAGCAACACCACTGTAAAAAACAGAAAACAAATTAATTCATTAATGTTATTTATTTTTCTATTTTCAAATTAAATTTGACATTTTAAAGAGACTTAAAAAAATTCCTTCACACAATAATTCATTTTATCTTTAAAAGATATAAAAATGGCTGAACTAAATTTTCAAATAAACATTTTTCAAATAAAAAATAAAATAAGTAAATAATTGTTTTGTCCATAAAAATCTAAAAACGAATAAAATACAAAAATCAACAAAATCCCTAAATATTGAGTATTAATATTAATAATGTTGTTTATCCCTTCTTCTCTATATCTCCTACTTCTTTTCTTCCCCTGTCCCCTCCCTTCAGATTTCTCTCAATGACGTTTATCCTCTCAATTTAAATGACTATGAAAAAAAAAAATACCCTTAGGGCAGGATTTAAACTAATATCAGGTATTTTATAACCAATGCGGCCCGAAACTTACAATAGTTTTAACTGAAAACTGAAAATACCATGTGGCTGCCACTGCCACAAGAAGAACGCCTCCAAAACAGTAGCAAAGTGACATATGTCATTTTGTTAACAATTTCTAGTTGAACTATGCAATTTTCAACTTTTATTACCCAGGTTTCCCACGAAACTTTTATTACCCAGGTTCACCCGAAACTAATTAAATGTTTTTCAAATTTTTCAAGTTTCGGGTGAACCGGGGGTAGTTTTATATAAAATTGTAAATGTTTGGCTAGTTTTATACCCATAAATGATTACACAATATATTAAATAAGATTTGGCCCTTAAACTAAAATCATTCTTCAACCCCTGCCCTGTAACCGAACAGAACTAATAGAAGAAGAAAAAAACATACTGATCAAAGTCAAAATGCTAGGAGGTTTTGATGTATTCACGCATAGGTATTTTTTTATTAGTAGGTAAATTACTTACATAAATATTTCGATAAGAAAGACGAAAAAAAACATGTGATAAAGCCAGCTGTCTACCCTCAATTTCCATCAATGTATTTATTCGTTTTGACAGGTATAAAAAATCTATTCCAACAAAATGCATATAAAGGTTTTATGACTCTCTCTACAAATTTATACGATGAACTGAAAAGTTCTTACTTATTTTTTATGGAGAGGTTCAATAAAATTTATTTTATTTTTTTTGATAATATTCTTGAATTTTTATTATCCAAGAGGAAGAGCTCTTAATGTGAACTTTTTCCCTTGTTAACAAACACTGTTGTTGTCCCAAGACGGTAAAGAATTAGAGAAGGGGTGCACTTTTATCCTTGTCACTACTACAATTTCATATATAATATTTTTTAGACCATTTTATTTTTAAATCCGACTGAGAGACTCTTCAACCCGCACATATTTTTTTTATTTATTTTTCATTATGTTAATAAAATATTATTGTAAGTGCATTCAATCAAGCAGGAAATACTACTTAGTAATGAAAAACGAAATTTTTTGATTGAATGTTTTAAGATTGAATGTGACAAACTCACAAAAAAAAAACGAAATTTATATAATCAGTTTTGGAAATATTGAAAATAATATTTTTTTACAGATTGAAATCTACGGGAAAAGGTTAAAAGTTGTAAAAAAATTAAATATTCAATGTTATCTCCAGGAGTTCGGTTGGTAATTATAGGAAATTGGATAATATTCGTTACTCAAAACCAAAAGATATTTAAGAAACTATAGTCGAACATAGAATTGAAATTTCGTTATAAAATTTAAATCTCAAAAATTTTAATATTGGTTTTAAGAGTTTCTGTAATGACACCTGTATTTCTCTTTCACACACTTCACATTTGAGATATGAAAAATATCAGGTGCTTCTTTTTTTTAAAAAAATCATTTTCTTCGCTGCGGTTGTCCTCTGACTAATTAAATGATTTTCAAATTATCTAAAACTTTCCTATTTTCTATTGAAATTGACTATACTCTGGGGGCAGTTTTCATCTCAATTAAGTTAGCTTTCTGATAACGCAATAATTAGCTTAGGGTAAGGTCAATAAAAAATGATCCATAAATATCAAATTGTGATTTTTTCAAAAAATTAATGCACATTGGTGTGCAGACAATGACGCACACATTACGCCTGACGCCATATTTGAGGATATTTTAATTTTTAATTAAATATTGTTGACTGAGTTTTCAAAAATTTTCAACTGTTTTTAATTAATTTAAGGAAATTAAAATACTGAAATAAAATATTATAAAAATGTGTAAATTACTTTTTAATTATAATATTGAAATTGAAATATTTTCTCAACCACAAATAAAATATCAATATTTAATCTATAATTTATGTATCTATGATGGCATAACAACATAATTGATTTTTGAAAATTGTAGAAATTTAATTGCATTTATTTTCACCCCATAAATTTCACAAAATATTACACTGCATCCTTGCATATGATCCTTGCAAAATTTTACCAGAGAAACAAATTTATATATACACGAGAGAGATTATTTTTAATTCTCCCGTCCCCTCAAGGCATTTAAATGTATTTGTGGATTATAATATGAAGGAAAAAATCCCTTCCTTGGATTTCATTAAATTAAATCTCAAGCTTGGAAGCTTGGAAGGATCAAAAAAACTAATATTTCATTGTATTACAAAAATCAGACAAATACAAAGCAACTCTATGTCCTTACAATAAAATAAACCTTTTAGTTTCTTTCAATGGACTCAAAAAGGATAATTTCATAAATGATTGATGAACTACAAGAAATATTTAATCGGCCGATTGAGTTCCAACTTTTGGGTAAAACTTGTTTTCGGTTTTTATAATTTTTCAATCGAACACATTTCGTTTTTCTTTCTCCAAAAATACCGAAATAAAAAAAAATGAGTATTTTCGGTTGTATACGTGACAATCGTCACAACATAAAGGAATCGAATGTAAGACATCCTTCAGTTGTAGTCCTTAAATTTAATCGCACACATTTTATTTCCATTTTTTTTTCTATCCTTGTAAATATTTTCAAGTCCTCCATTACATCTGTGATTATAATTGAAAGGATATTCTCTCTGTTCTATTCTTATCCGATTTACAGAGGATTTTTTAGTACCTGGATATTTTCTTATGGATAGGATTTTATAATTATATTACCATATCCATCATTGACAGGATATTTAATAGGAACAATTACATTATTTCTTTGTACCTGAATTTCGGTTGGATTTATTATTATGGTCTATGGAGGAGTAACAAACTGTTAACCAAGATGTTTTTTTTTTAAATAATTTAAATTTTATTATCAGAAGAAAAATATGATATTAAAATGGGTTTAGAAATTTTAAGGATAATATAAACGTTAAGGTCACTAACGTTGTAAAAATTAAACTAAATATTTTTTTTTGAAAGTAGCAAAAAAAATATAGACAAACCATTTTCCCTGGGAGTAATAAAGATTTATGAAGAATTTTATTGATCTTGAAATATCAAATTTTAAAGCAATAATTTCAATTACTTTACAGCCTCACATTATGACTACAAGATCTCGTAAACGAAATTAAATAGAAATTCAATTAAACAATAAAAAAATTTAAGCCTGGGAAACAAATCAAGAATTTTGTGGATGTGGTAATTAACAAATATGAAAGTATTTTCTATTTTCTATTGAAAATCATTTTCGGTTTTGAAAAAAAAAAATGTGAATTCAGTCCAAGTATTAATTATTTTTAAAGGTAATCATATATCAATTATTTTCATTATATACTTCCATTAATTACCTATAACTTCATTTTCTTCTGTACTTAAAATATTTTATACATTTTTTCCGATTAACAAATAAAATAAATGTCCACATTTAAAGGATTTAAAATTTATATCTTATCCTATTAATCAAAATATTTCCCTAAGGTGTGGGCCTTAATGAAGCTGAAACTTAGGAGAAAAAATATAAAAAGCAGCCGAGAACTTGGAACAATTTACGTCAGGAGTACGCTGAAAATTTAGCAATAAGCTGTATACCGAAACATACCAAGCGATTATAGATAACCAAGGAGACTGGACTCCATATTAAAATTACTGCCCGACACGATCTTACCAAACACACACAATGTACTAAAAAAATTCAAATTCATATTTTGTGTAGGGTTAACCATTTATGTAATTATAAAATGAAATAGAAAATCTATGAATTTTGCTTAGCATTTCATAAACCGAAATATATTTAAATATTTGAAGAACACTTGAAAACTTTTTTTAATTTAATTTTCAACTGTTGTTAAAAACCCTTTTTTTCGCATACACAATTTTCAATTCACTTATTAACCCCTTAAATTCATGTTAGTGAATATTTCCTTATCATTATTTGTTTTGATTTTATATTATGTATAATAATGTAATAATCATAAAAAAAAATAATGTAAATAAAATATTCAGTTGACTTTGTCATGTTATCAGAAAACATTTGGACTTATTACCAATAAATAAAAATGAGTAATCAATTAATATATTTATTTTTGATAAAAAAATTTTGTATCTCAAAAATGCAGGTTGATTTTTATTAATTTTATGTTTTATAATATTTTCTATAAAATTATATTTATTAATTTCATTTATCAAAAAATTCGGAATTTGTTGTACAAGAAATCAATTTAAGTAATTTTGTTTTGAAAAATTTGAGTAATAATAATAATTTCACTGATAATTTGCAAACTTACAGCAATATTACACTTTGTTGGACTTATTTATAATCAATCAACCCTTTTTCTTCATCAATTTTTAGCTTTAAAAAAAAAGGAGTGATATGTATTAAGAAGAACTAAAAACGTTTATGTGTCTGTCGTTTCGTTTGCTTTGAGTTAGGAAAGTCTAACCCCAAAAATTTATATTTATTAGATTATTTTTGAATATTTGTATTATTTTGTAGCATATTTTTCTAATCAAACTAAATATTGACAATCCCCAATCACCAAAAACATTATATATGTATTTCAGAATGATTTTCATGGCACCTGATCATATAACAAAAAACTTAGGTTGATTTTGTTATCCAATCAACAACGGAAAATAGATTAGATATAAAAAAAAATTATTTACTTATAAGACAACAGAGAGAAAACACGAAATTTTGCTAAAACACTAATTTACTTTATATTTTCTGACATTACTCCATATTATCGTATACCGAAATTATTTTGTCAATTCAGTATAATTAAAGTCAACCGCGCGCTAGTGGCGCCTCTAAAACCAATAATTAATTCTAAGGCAGAAAAAAAATCAATTAAATTAAGTCTTATCTTAAGAGTATACTTAATTTAATTCCGAAAATTATATAGTATTTATAGTCATAAAAAATATTTATTTATTTATAAACATTTTATTAAACTTTTAAATTATGTAAAAAATATTTCACAACGAAAACGAAGCAATCTTTAATATAGAGAATAAAATCAACTGATTTTGTAATTAAACATAAATTACAAAATTAATTAACTGTCCATAACTGCCAATCAATTTAAAAAAAGAAGAGAACCCATTAACGTTTTTAATTATATTTTCTTTTATTCAAAAACTTAAATTTTTAATCATTATTTAAATATTCGAAGCCAAAATAGTAAAAAAACACAACATGACGACTGTCCAATAAAATTTTTTATATTGCATCTAAAATAATTTTTAGAATCTAATTTACGACGAGCATATATTTTTTTTTGTTTTCGTGAACATAATATTATGATGGAGTTATAAGTTTAATAATGTTTAGTTTATATAGCACAATAGATAAAAAAGTTTACATTAAATTTTTTTTTATACTATACTCTACTCGTAGCTATTATTACATTAAATTTATGTAATAATGGAATTATCTGCGTGATTTTTAGTTAGTAGACTATAGAAAATTAAAATTACTTCTATAATGTTTATAATCAAACTATCAAACAAAGGGGAAGTCGACATAATGTATATTTTAGATTTAGATTAAGTATATCGTAAAATTTTAGCTAATAAATTTTATTATAAATATTGAAGAGATTTCTTTTTAAAACCAACATTTTCATAATATAAAAAATAAAATATAATAATTATATTTTACTTTATTCAATTTAATGTCTGTCGTCAGATTTGATTTACTACTCATAAAATATTATTAATAATATATGTACATATTGCATAGGGACCTCCTTTTAAAAGTAGAATTTCTGACTATAAAAGACACCATTTTTACCCAAAAAGTGTCAATGACAGTTTTTGTTGTAGTTGCATATCGAAGGCAGGTTTTGATAAAATTATTCAAAGATTATGGGCTTTTAAAAATAGATAATTATAATTACTTTGAAGAATGTACACTCTTGAGTATGATTTTTATCATATTGACTATTAATATAGTTACAGTATGGTGTATTGTAGATATGGATATTGATACATACTATTTACAGTTTGTTGTTAATAGCTAGTGATAAATATACGTGCTTGAAAGTAATTACGCAAAAAATTTCTTTTGCTCAAAAATTCGCAGTTCTATTTCATTTCTACTCCAGAGTAAGAATTGGATCTAAAATTTTAGTTAACTAAATTTTAAATATAATATTTTAATTAGTACGAATTTTTAGATAAATTAATCGATACTAGGAATTACATCACCCTGTATTTTATTTGGCATATACTATAACTTTAACATTAATTCTCAATGAGACGATAAAATTTAATACATATTCAAATAATTTTTTAAATACTTTATTATTTATAATGTTTTATAAATTATTTTTTTTTTTAGATTTTTTAACTTTTAAAAACATATTTACTATTTTGCATAATTTATGCGCAACTCTTCTATTATATGTATGTATATTATGTAAATACTTTATGAGAACCCTGGCATTCAAATTTGCACACATGTCAAATGCATTAAAAGAAGTATAAAACAAAAACAACAATCATGCATTGTTTACTTAAATGGATTTGCATCACAAATATTTTCTATATTATAGATAGACTCCCAGTCGATTCTACATTTATCTTATAGTTAGATTATTATTATTATTATTATCATCAGGTGCATTACGTATGATGATTTAATTCCTCCTGGGACTTGTTGTCATAAATTATATTATTGTAATGTTTGTATATAGTTATCGGCTATTCTCGGTTGATTTAAGCCATAAAAAAACATTGTTTATTTATTTTTGGTAAAGCAAAAAAACGAAAAACATTAAATATTCATTTTTTTCCTTTAAATTTGATATAATAGAAAAGTCATTTAATCTTTTTCCATTTAAAAACAAAACTCTAGACAAAAACTTTTCAGGTAAATTTATAAAATCTTTAATATTATTGTAAATTTTTCATTAATATTTAGAATTAAAATTAAACTATTTATAAAATAATTAAATATTTTGTATATTTTCACGTAGCGCGAATTGATAGTAGTGTCATTACTTGGATTTTTCATTTTCTTAGCAAATCCCATAAATACCATTAGTCCATCCATGCACTTTTTGATTTCCGGACTAACTAATATTTTTCAGAGCAACTTCCCAAACCTGGAATGATGATATCTCCACTACTTATAGGCAGAACATATCGAATTAACCAACCAGTCTATGTGATACATGTTTAGGTTTAAGTTTATTGTCAGTGGTAAGCGTTTACAGGCTTACTGATATATTAACGAAATTTAAATTTTCGAAATTATGAAATTTTATCGATTTTAAAGACGCCAAAAAAAGGATTAATATCCGTCCTTTTGCTCATTTTTGAATTAAAAATTATTTCAACTGTGAACTTTATTTCCGTCATTATTTTGTATATATATATACTTTTACCTTAAAACGTGCATACAGAAATTATAAATTGTTTAAAATCTCATGAATTTTTTTAAAATTTAATTTAAAAAAAAATGATTTTAATTCTTTTTCAACTTATCGCGTGAACTGTTGTATACCTTGTCTACAAAAAACTGAATAAATTATACATTACGTACAACATGCAATAAACATAATTAAATCTATGATTATGTAATTAATTTTCGACGTATATTCTCAGTTTTGGTTATATAAAATGAAAATAAAATGCTAATTATAATCTGTTTTATTATGTTGCATTACAGAGTGGCAATGAATAAGCTTTGATTACGATGGGTGGCTGTTTGTTCAGACTGTTTAAAATTCATTTACAAATGCACACATTTATATATATAGCAAAAACATGACAAAAATTCCAAAACTAACGAGAATCAAATTTGATTTCAAATTGAATATTAATCTTAAATGTAAATATTTTTTTGTTATCAAGAATATTTATAAAAACAGGGAATGGAATGGAGGAAGAAGATGAAGAAAGTTAACCGGAAATGCGTGGAAACAATTACAATATAATAAGCTAACATTTTTATTTACTTTACTTAAACACACGATAAATTTTATTTTGAGCTTAAATTAAATAAAAATAAACTTACATAAGAGAAATAACTATAAATATTTAACAAAATGTGATAAAAATCATGATAATCAAGTGCATGGATGGGTGAATTTTATAATGTATATATTTCGCGATAGGGTCATTAAATTTCTGATATCTGTTTGGTACTTAGTAATTAAAGCTACAAATTTTATAAAGAAAAATTATAAAACTGCAACTTTCAAATGGAAAAGTTAATTGATAATAATTTGAAGATGTTGATATACTTTACTATAGTATACTATGTGGCTAGAAGTTACTGGGTATGGACTACGAGTGTCGTATAGACACGTATAATGTCTTAAATTAAAGGTAATGATAATACCTACACTTTGATGTAGTATACGTATAAATGGTAATGAGTATTGCCATACTCAACTCAATGATAATATATGAAAGAGGGGTGCGGTGGCGTTTGCGTAAAGAATACTCTAATATTGTGATCTGATGCACAATCATAAAGATTGCGTAGAAAGCGAACCGTTAACTTGACTTAGTTTTTGATTCGTTTATCAAAATCATATGTATTTTTCAATTTATCCAAACACAAATCTTTAAATATCTCGAAACGCAAAATATATGACTTACTTAGACCACTTTCATAATCACCGGCACATTTATATTTTCACAGTTTTTCACAAGCAATTCAACACCTATTCGCTAGCGATAGAGGTTATTCAGTTAGTTCCTCTCCATTTCAGATTATTGGAGAACGAAAAACCATAATTTTTTACTAGAAACGCTCTAGTAAACTTTATTTATTTTAATTAAAGCTTTTTGAAATGTTCTCCTGTTTATAATTTGACTCCAAAGCTACTGAATGATAATTTATAAAGATTTTTTAAAGCAAAATCTATATAAATCTTTTCTATAATTACACAAAAATTTAAAATTACATTCTAAGCAAAATATTTACGATGAGCATAAATATAGTTTCGAAATTGTATTTAAATTAAAACTTCAACCTTTAAAATTTCTTAAATTCTACCACCACACCACACTATAAAAAAAACTTTTCGATAATTTATTCCAGACTCGTTCAATTTACAACGCTGCTTTACGAACATGTTATTATAAGTTTTTTTTTATGTTGTACGTTGTACCCTTCTCCTTTTTTATATTTATTTTTTTATAATGTAGTTTTATGGTAAAGAGATCAGGAATTATTTCAATAAATTAAATGATTTTAATTTTGGGAAAAGATTATTTGTAAATTTTGGTTATTACAATAAATTAGGTAAAAAATTTAATAGTTAGATACTATTATAGTTATATAACTTTAAAGTTTTATTTTATGTATAGATGAGAATCATTTAATTACAGAATTAATTGAAAAATAAATTAACAATTAAATATTTCTTCTATATTTTTCCGAAAATCTGTCAAATATAATTTTTCTGATTAATAAAATTATAAAATCTAAGATTATTGCACAAAATTTGATAATTTAGAGTAGATCAACTCCTTAGACTTATCCAAGATAAAAAATCGACAATTTTAAATAGATAAAAATTCAATATTGAACAGAGATTCAACATTGAACATAACATAAATAACGATTTTTTATCAATATTTAAGAATTAGATTTAGAGTTCGGAATTAGATTTATCTCAAATTCTACTATAAAATAAATATGAAAATGAAAATTATAAATCATTTGAATTGAAATTAGGTTTTAGATATTTTAATCTATATATAAATTAATTATACTATTAAGTGTGGACTACTGATAAGAAAAGCTTTAAAGTTTATAGAAAAAAAAGTAATGGAGATAAAAAAAATTTGGCAAATATACAATTAATTTTTATATAACTTTTTCGGTAAAGCAATATCGGGGCCAGAGAGAATTACCATTTAAGTAAGGTAAAATTGTTTTATCTGCAAAGGCAATAGTTTTTTTTTTTTCAAAATTATGATTTTTCTACAAAAATTTCACAAAGTACTATCTAAGTATGATATAATCTATTACCGAAAAATATGATAAAATATGATAATATAATTTTAACTGTAATTATATTTATATATTGTAATTATGAAATGCAATTTACACAAAATAATATATTTTATTATTATTTACATAATCTTTTATTTATGCAATAAATTTCTGCACGCAATAAAAAATGAATTTTTCTACACAGATCCAACCAGACATACTAATTTCATGATGTAAGTTGGAGAAAGATTCATATTCTTATTATACTGGAACAATAATTAATATTTAATTAATTCAAATTTAAATTATTTATTTATAAATTCTAGTTTCTTGATGTTTTGGTTTTGTTACATTACTTTTAATTAACATTAATTTATAAGGCGTAAAAAGCTAATGAATGTTAGATCAATTTACATTTTACAAATTAAAAATATTAAAATTTATTAATAGAATTTATTATTTTTGGATTTTTTTTTCTTCTAGAATGTAAGTTTTACAGAAACTATAAAATATATTATATACTTATATTATTTTTTTCCAGCAAACACAAAATATAATATTTTGCCAAAGATCGAAGACCTCCAAGTGTAGAACTATTTAATCGACCCCATGTTGGCTCCTAAAGACATTATTTTATAGTTACATACAATTTTAAAATCACATTAACTCACAATAAAATTTATCACATTATATTGAATAAGTAATGAAATAAATGTGCTTATTGATTTGAATTAGTTTTTCTCTGTCGTAGAAATTAAATATTGTATACAAGACAGCAAGGACTTTAAGCTACAATGAATCTCGCTTCTGTGAAAGAAGAAAGGTGGTGAGAAAGAGTTTAACTACCAAAGTTTGATACGATCGTACATGCAACAAAATGAATGACATGTCGGGCAAATCTAGGCATACATCGGGCTGTCAAGACAAGATCACAAGATATTAAAATGGTAACATTGCAAAGTGTGAAATATTGGTTTCGTGATTCTCTTTACGAGAAGACATTCGCTTATGAGAAAGTCTTCCTCTTAGAAAATGGAAATGGAAATTGACATTTTACATTAATTACAACAAGGTAATAATATAATGAGACTATTTCTGTTATCTAATCTGGATTGTGGCAAAAGCAAGTCTGAAAAAACCCATAAAAGAATTAAATTTAACATTTTCTGTACAATTTTCGTTCCCTATTAATGAAATTTTGCATTATTACACAAACCCTAAAATTTCTACATACTGAATTCAGTAAAGTAATAGAAATTTTTTAATATATTTTCCATGTGTTACTATTATACACAATACATCAATAAAATAATTGAATAGCTACGCTTATCATTGCACACACAAAACAGGCTTTACCCAAAACTCATATATGTATATTTATAGAAAAAAATGACCATGTCTTCCTTGTAAATACAAATACAACACATATTGTTTATACTACAATTTTGATTATTTTCCATCCTCTCTTTAGAAGCGGTGCGAGTTAGTCCCGACCCGACATTATTCAAAAGGCTAAAATTATATTTATGTGGAAATTTTTTTTTCATTTAATCTTGTGGGAATTTAACAGCTAGATTTGTAAAGAAGGGAATTAGTATAAATGCTAAGCTATATTACATTTATATATACACATGTGTAGGGGTGTATCACATATTTTGTATTTATTTTTGGAAAATGATAAATGGTTTTTCTTATTACTTATGGATGGACCAAATGTATTGCAGCGTTATCATCTTATAAGTAATAGTAGAACTATTTATTTGAAAATATTTTAAGGACCCAAAAAAATTATATTCCTAATTCGAAGAATTTCAAAAATCAATAACTTTTTCATGGACTGAAATGAATTAGTTGAATAAATTTTGAATTCTATGACAATGTTGGGAGGAAAGAACTGATTAGATTATCAAGTGAACTAAATTTAAATTCAATCTGTAAAATTTCAGTTACATTTTAAGTAAATTTTGGACCAAAATATTCTCCATAAAGATCAGAATTCACTGGAAAATTTAATTTTATTTATGCAAAAAAATTTTTTTTATTAAACTATAGTGTGTATTTATCCCCTTAGAATTTTATTACACATTTATGTTACATTAATACTAATAAAAAAAATATATAACTATAAATATATATTCATGTTATATAAATATATTTATAATCTACACCGAAATCGGTATAATAAGGAACGAAAGGAGGGAGAGGTTTAATTCCATGCATATTAATCTGGCAAATAGACGACTAATTATATATAAATGTATATTCAGTATTACAGGAAATTGAAATGCATATAAAATTTATTGAAGTTCGTTGTCCTGCATTAACACAACAAATTAATATAGAAAGAAGAAAAGTTTTGAACGCATGTGTTACGTAACCACAATAACCTCTTCATCTAAAATAGAATATAAAATTATTATTTTTTAATATGATGAAATTAACGTACACTCTCTCGCTGACAATCGGCTATAAAAGCAAAAGCAACAATTATATTTAATGCAATTTCATTTGAAGTTTTATAATATATTTTAATAATATGCCACCAACTGTTCAAAATAATGCAAATTTAGTAATCATAATTTACATAGTTAATTGACTTGAAAACTTTGAAATTACTTTAAATTATAAGGAAGGACTTCATAAGGAATATAGATGAATTTATTTACTTTATAATTAATTAAAAAAAATTATAAAATAACAAGAAAAGAATAATTAGAAAGACTAGAATTAATTATGATGATTTATTGCAGATTTGAAACGCTGAAATTATATAAAAAAAATGACTTATTCTTTGTCAGTATCTGATTTATAGCTTTTACAAATAAGCATATCGTCAATTAAGCGTAGAGGTAAATGAAATATCGATTTTGCCATTAGGTCATTTTCAAAAATGAAAAATGTTAAGAAAAAGAAATGATTGAATTTTTATATGTTTTGCCGGAGATTTGGTAAGATTTTCAATTAAATAGAATAATTTAAGATTCTAAAAATATTGAAATACTTTCGCTGATATTTAATTACTTAGATAGTTCAATTACATTTATATATTCATTGACAACGATCATGAAATTCCAATTCAAATCAATCAAAAATTTTGATCCTATTTAAACGAAGTGATCATAATTTTTAATTTTAATGTGTGGCTACAAAGTTATTGAATTTTTTTACACCTATTAAATATTTGCCCAAAAATGCTATGATTGAGAATCTGTTTTATTACAGAGAAATCATTTTAAGAGGATCATAAAGAAATTTCCGTCTAGACATTTTTGTGTTATATAAGAAAAATTTACAAAAACAGAAAAAGAATTACTATTTTTAACCAGAAGTTTTATAGCTCAAATTCAGGTAGCAAAGGAAATTTATTTAAAAAATTAACAAATTTCCTTTAAATGAAACGATAAATAATACATTGTTGTTCTCCTTTAATAGTACCACAAATAATTTAATGTAATTGTGAACTAATAACCATGATTTTTGTTAAACATTAAAAAAAATAAATCAGAAATATTTAATTTGTTTTTTTATTTTTTGGTTTTTGGAAAAATTCTAAAGAGGCGCAGCGCAGCGCATTAATTGACTTGAAACTTTAGTAGAATATGAAAAAAAAAATACTAAGAAGCTAAATGTAACTTCGACAAATTCATAAATAGAATTCCGAAAGTCGCGACCACAAAAAGGAATCCCGCGCGCATATTTTTTTTATGCTTTCTGCTAATTTTTTTTTACTTTTCTTCGTTATTATTCTTTGTTTCACACAAATTTTTGATTTTGATTTTCTTTGTGGTATTGTTGTAAAGGCAAAAATGAACAGAGCTCTCACGACACAACTGATTCAGTTTAAAAGATTATTTAGCTTTTTACTGCAGCGCACAAAAAGAACAACAGCAACAACAAAAAATATAAAACACATGCAACCTGAGAAATGTGACCTTGGAGTTAGGTCCATTGACCGAATATATGTCTGACCTGAACCTGAGCAAACAAAAGAAGAAGCAAAAAAAAGCTTATATTAGATGATGAAAAAGGTATACGAGGAGATCGCGAAATTTTTTTTAATGGTGCACAAATAATTTTTTTGCTTTTGTGATCGATTTTATTTGATAAAATGTGTTCAAGATTTTTGATTTAGGATTATAAAATACTATCTTAATATTCATTTTCGGTTAGGGGGCTGATTTATTAAGTGTACTATTAATTATTATCATTTTTTTTTCGTGGTTTCGATCTAACCAAAAAAAAAGTCAAGATCAAAATTAAAATATAAAATGGATTTCGATCGGATGAATTCTTTTTATATGTAGAAATGAAGAAGGGGAGAGGAGAATTGGTTAATTTTGGAGGATTATAAAATTTGTATTATGGATCCAACATTATGTAGCTTTTTTATTTTAATAGAATGTGAAGTTTTTTTGTGATTATTTATGTAATTTTTCCGATAGATCGTATGCGATTTCACATAAATCTACTTAGACTCAAAGGAAAATTGGTAGTGGATGAAAATGTTTTGGGGAAGATATTTGTGTTCATAGCAATGTAGACTGGAAGCTATCAAATAGATGGATTAATACTAATAACAATTCGATGGTTGATAAGAACTTTGATGTGTAAATAAGTAAATACTAACACGAAAAAAGCAAAATCGTAGGGTGTGAATGGATACGAAAGTATTCAAGGTCTAAACAAGGAGAAGGGGCTGTGATGCTGGCGGCCAAAGGAGTAACATTATAAAACCTCTAGCTTCACAAATAGTTCAGCTGGATAGACCTAAACACTACTCGTTGCGAAATGGACTAATTCAATCATTTTTAAATCATCTGTTATACAAAAATTGAATTAATGAACCATAAATCTTAAATATTCCAGATTTTTGTCACAATTTCAGTCACAAATTTGCATTACAGCGACAACTTAATGCTTTGGTGTGTCAATAACATTATTTCATTGTTAAAATATACAGAAAATCGAAACTATACCAAAAAACAAAGTTTCTGTTATTATTATTACTGACCTACAACAAAAATTTTACTTGTTTTCATATTATTTTGCTTGTTATGCATATATAGATTTTTTTTATAATTACTTTTGCCTAAAATACAAACCAAAAAACAGCCATGAACTTAACCTGCCCAGGTATTTTTTTGTTGTTTAAGTACATGAACTCGACAACATAATATAAACTAACAGATACACATTGTTCGCACTAAAAAAAGTGTATAACAAAAAAAAATAATATTCGCACAAAACCCGCCGAGCAAAGAGTCATTAAACTCAATTACTATGCTATTATTATGATTATATTTATTTTTTCTTCTTCTGATTCTCTCTCCTACGTAATTTTTTTTTGATTTTGCTAGTGCTGTGATTTTGGTGCTGCTGCTTCGACTTTACAAAAAAAAACGTGATTTTCGTCTTCTACCACCAACCATATAAATTCTGTAATTGATTTTCGTAGCTATTAAATGTTGCTCTGTTTCCTCCTCTGACCGGCATAACAAAAAATTTTGCCGAAACCAAAACAAAAACATTAATCTTCACCCAAAAAATTAAAAAACGAATTTTCAGGTGGCATTGAGCGGTAAGAGCGGTAAAATGTCTAGCAATACCTTTGCCGATTTTTTGATTTCTGGGCTATATATATTTTTTTATAGATTTATCTCTCGTGTAACGTAGATTTGTCGTTTTTTTTTTTGTTAGCACTGTGATTACGCAATTTTTTTATTCAATGAAAAGTGAAAAAATGTTTTTTTGGGCTTTTGCCTTTTTATGTTTTTCTAGCTTTTTTACAACAATTATGATTACAAAATCAAGTTAAGAAAAAAATTGTTTTGCAGATTCCATTCACGATTCTTAATTTGGCGCTCAAAAATCCAAGACACTAATTTAACTATCACTTTCATTTTTGAACCGCGAAATATTTTCGATCATAAATTTTGATAGAATTTTTTTCTTCTTCTTCTGGTAATTTTTTTATTGTGTTTTTTTTTGTTTTTGCTTTCGTTGTTGCTGTTAATAGTTTTGTCAAATTAGCATAAATTTTATTTTTTATCTATAAAATTTACTCGTTAATCATAAAAGTTTTTATGCAAAAAAATTTAAGAATTTTTTATATGGTGAGAAATTTGAAAAAGCAATTAAAAAAATTTTTGTGCCAAAAATCAGAAATAACAAAAATTCCTTACAAAAAAATTGAATTTTTTTTTTTTAAATATTTTTCAGGTAGTTTAGGTTTTTTTTTTCATAAATTTTATTTACGTTTTTAATTTAAAATTTCAAGAATTTTTGTCATTTTTTAAGGAAATTATTATATTTTTTTTTGTGCTATTTTTACTTTTTGTGTTTGTTTGTTATTTTATTTTTATTTTTTTGAATGACAAGAAATTGAAAGTTCATTGTATTTTCGAAGATTATATTGGATTGGAATTGTTGTCATCATGGTTGTAGAAATATTTATTATACACATAAATATTGATCAAAATTAGATATGCAAAAGCGTTTTTTTTTTATTTATAATTTTTTAATACCCACGCTTTTGTATACAAAAATTTTTGCAGAGATTTTATGTAATTTTGAAGTATTATTTATGTTTATATATAATAATATATTATGGTATATAAAGCAGCTCAGAAAAGTATACAAAATATAAACAAAATTCATATTCGTAATTTTAAATAATGTGGAAATTAAGAATGAGGAAAATATAGACGATAAATTGAAGAATTTGAGATGATTTTTATTATTGACACTGTGTAGACTACTTATAAGATGACTAGTAGCAAAACTGTGTATTATGTACGGCGCTTTGCTAATATTTAGTACTCTGTATCTTACTCTGAATCTGAATCGTATTAGTAAATTTCAAAATATAATTAATTTTTTGTTACAATTAATTTTTATGATCTCATTTAAATTATTAGATTAAATTTTGGATTAGGTTAAATCAATGAATTTTTTTTTTTGTCTTCAAATTTTAATATTTGTAAATTATGAAGCACTATTATAACCTTCCATATTAAGAAAGTTACTTGAATTCAGAATATAAAATTCGAATTAATTTCTATTGAATGATTAATTTTTTCCAACCAGATTTGATTATATGGATTCTCTATGTTAAGGATTTCTCTGGGGAGGGAGACCTCGGGTTTGATTACATATTTAATTAGATTTGGTTAGAAGTCGAACCGGAGACATCTCAGCTATAAGTCTTGGTCTTCATCTTTAACCACTAAACTGAGACTGAGATTTGTTTATCTTTACTTTTCCATTAAATTTAAAACTGACAATTTTTACGACGAATTTTATAAATATTCCTTTTTTACTTGTCTTAAAATTGATGAAATTTATTGTTGGGGTGCAATAAGGCCTAACGAAATAAAGTCTAATATGAAATAAGGCCCATTACGCTTTATTTCATTAAGCTAAGTATGCTGTTAGTACGCACTTCAGGCTGGTAAAAATGATAGTAAAATATCGGGCAAAAATTTTATTTAATACAATAGCTGATTGGGAAGTAGATGGCGGTAATTCTGTTTATATAACCGTTGGCATAAATTTTTTTTGAAGTGCATACTAACAGCATACTTAGCTTTAGGTATTATTGCACCCCACCGAAATTTATAATGAACAATTTTTAAAATCTGTAACTACATAGAAGCATCAAATTGGTAAATCTATAAAATTTACCAATTATCATCTATAAAATCAAGAATTAAATTTGAAAATAGATTTTTTATAATTTAAAAATTAAATACATAAATCAATTTTAAAATATGTAAAAAATAATCATAAAAATTTTATCTATAAAATATTTGTTAAAATTAATATAAATTAATTAAAGCCATGACATAAATATTTAATAATAATAATAATAATAATAATTACTAAGAACAAACATGCAAAAACAACAACCAACAACAACAACAATATTTTCCCAAATACATAATATAGAAAATGCATAAAAAACTTATGTAATTTAAACATAATAAAACAGTTTTTCTGCATTGGAGCTTTTCATTTTTCATTTTTTTTTTTTCGTTTTATTAAGTAATAAATAATTTTTTTTTAATTTTCCTTTAAAAATTTCAACATTAAAAATTATTATATTATTTTTATGTTATTTATATGTTGGAACATAATTATTTCATATATGTATACGATACGTATATATTTTTTTATTGATATTTTAATTCTTTGATGAATATCTTCATTTATGATTTTTCTTCTTCTTCTTAAATCTTAATTTATGTTTTGTCCCCCCCATCAGGTTTTTTATTTTGTTTCTATTATAATTATAATAATAATAATAATAAGATATAAATTATTTTGTCTAAACGAATTTGATATTTATTACTCATTTATACAAATAGAAAATTTAAAGACCTGTCAGGCTTCTTAACCGAGAGAGACACGAAACTATAAAAAAGGAATCTTTTATAAAAATTAATGACCCCCTGGAGTCCTTCAAACAAATTTTTATAGATCTTTTTTTATAGAATTTATGTAATATTACATAAATTATTCAACTTTGTCAAAAATTTGTTTCTTTTTCATGCCAAAGATAGAAAATTAAAAATCGTTCAGTCAATGAAAAATCATAAAATTTTTGGATTAAAAATTCAAAAAATTTCCTGGTCGTTTGAGCAAAAAAAAACATAAATAAATGAAATTATTGTTTCAGAAGTAATAAAAAAAAAGGATGTAAATGCAAAATTATGGAATAACATTTTAATTACAAAATGAAAGTTCGTTAAAAGTTAATGAGTGAATTCAATTATATTCCATTTTACAAGGATTTTATACTGATTTATAATTTAGAAATGAGATTTGAAATACAGATTAAGGATTTACTGTTTCGGAGCAAGGATTTACTGTTTCGGAGAGAAATATATTAATCATTCAATAGAAATTAATTCGAAATTTTAGAAAAAATAATGGGACGGGATGATAACAGCCTTTAGCAAACTACACAAATTTACGCAAAGGCTCGAAAGGTTGGGAAGAAATGATTGTAGTTTGAAATAGCATAGTAAATTGTACCAATTGATTAATTAGTAATAAAGGGAAAAGACCAAAAAACGAAGTTTTAATAGAGGAAAAGTAGTATCAGTTCTGTTTTCCCAAAGTAATTTGATTCAAAGAAATTAATTTTTCTGTTCTTGTAGAATTGAAATTTTTGATTGACTTAATTTTATTTACAATTAACAGACTCTTTGATGTTTCATGTTAAGTGGGTAAAATAGGTTTTATTATCCTAAATATTAAATATAGTAAAAATGATGCAACAAATTATTAAAAACGATTCGCAAAAATATAGAAAATACAGGAAATATATTGGGCATAACTATACTTAATGTTCACATTTCCATAATCTTCAAATTAAAATTTATGTCATTTAATCAAATTAAATATTATACCAAAAATTTATCAATTAACACAAAAATTATTTCTATTTTACCTGAAAAATCTTAAATTTAAATTTAAACCAGACAACAAACATAATTTTCGAAATTCAATTTTAAAATTAATTGTCCAAATATATAAAACGCTTTTAAATGAAATTATATAATTAATAAAAAAAATCAATTTAATATAAATTTTATATACAAAATATTTAAAATATTATAAAACATAAATTATGTAAATTAATTATGATTATAATAAAAATAAAATTAAAAAAATTTGCATATATTTTTTTTTTCAGAGAATTTTAATTTTTTTCAATTTGTTCTGAGTGGAAAAAGCTATGAATTTTTATTTACAGAATTATATTTATTTGTCCTTAAGAATTTTGTTAGTGGCTAAGGTGAAAATTTATGATAATCTACAAAACACAACATAAAGAATGAAAAAAATAAGATTTTGTATTCTGTTATATTTCTGTACCATATAAAAAACAAGATACAGGTGAGAATTGTTTCATTTTAATATGTTGGTATGATAAATATGTTTCAGTTTCAGTTTTTGTATCACTCTTTGATAGCTTTTTATCTGTATTGAAATATTATTCAAATTTTTATTAAAAAAAAAAATTAAATTTCGGACTTGCATTTTTGTGTGAAGTTTTTCATGAAATTGAAGGATTAAAATTAATTTATGTAATACCCACTGGGAGATTAATACTACATATAGTTAAACAGGAGAACAATTATATCAATTTACGAGAAAAATAAAAATTAGTTGCATTTTTAAATATTAAATTCAAAAAATGAATAATTATTCAATTTTTTTTTGTGCTAAAATTAATTATATTCAATTTTTCTCTAGAAATTTATGAGTTAATTTTATTTGAGGTTTTTAACATAACATATAATTTATGTTAATTATAATAAATCTTTCAAAATTAACAATTTAATTTAAAATCTGACTAAACATAATTTTTACATGACGAATATCAAATTAAATTTACCTATAAAATTTAGTACTAATTTAATTAAGAATTCTTATTAAATTGTCTTGGGTCCACTTAGAGGTTTGCTCGACATTCTAAGCGAATTAACACGTTAAACTGATTTTGAAAAGTAAGTTTTAGTTGGTAAATTATAGATTATAGCTTAATTAGTGTCAAAATTAATTTAAAAAAAAGTTGTCGCTCACGAAAAGATTAAAAGGAAACAAATTTGCGGAACTAATTGTCAGATAAAACTCATTTGTCATTTTATATGAGATTTTGTAATAATGGCGCAAGAGTTGAAATATTCTAATACGCTTCCGGAGCAATTATTAAACAAAATTGATAATAACTTAACGATTCATTAAATTTCCAACGAAATAGAAAACTTCAATATTTTTTTGGCTCTTAATATTTTTATAATTAATTTCAAAATTGTGAACAAAAAAAAATACCTGAATGTTAGTAAATTTTTTGTCCAATTTAAATTGTAATAAGTAAAGAGAAACCACAAAATTTAATTTAAGAATTCATCGCTGAAATGTTAAATCATTCTGTCAACAAAATATTTCTGGTAGATGTCAAGTTTTGATCCAATAATGGATCGAAATTTTTGACAAATTGTTAAATATAAGCTATATAAACCTGTTAAACAAACAATCTTTTGAACGTTTTAAGTGACAAAAAAAAAAACATGCGGTTCAGAAGGATCAATGTAGGTCATTTTGATCCCAAACTAAATGCATTTTAAGTATGTAATGTTTTGTCCCATTTTAATGAGAAGAGTTTGAGTGTCCCATATTTCCTGTGTAGTTTGTGCTCTGTCTCATGCATCTATTACCTACCCTACGGCATAAGATAAGGTGAAAAACTTTAATTCCACTTGAAATTTTTCAATTTGTATCACTGAAAATTGTTGCTATTAAATCAAATAACAATTCAGCTGACGAAACGATTAAAATGAATAACAGAAATCATATAATAGTTACGTCGTTTGCGTGGGCACAAACAGAAAAAAATTTATATTATAAGCGTTGGCGTTTAAAAAGTAATTTAGTAACTTTATTAGTCATTTTAAAAATTAGGTAAATTTAACTAAACACAAAAAAAAAACTATTTATAATTTTTATCGAACTTTAATCATTCATAAAAGAAAATTTAAATGAAATTAATTTTACAATTGAAATTTATATGATTAATTTTTCCTATTGAAAATTGACCATTTTTTTTCATAATTTTTAATGCAACTTTTTTTTTTACTCTTCTCACTCAACATTTTCATTTTCTTCACAGAGTATTTAATTATTGAATTTCCTGTTAATTAAAATTCTAAATACAAAAAAAAAAGGAACAAGTTTTGTTGTTCCGGTAATTTAAATAAACGACAAAATGCAAAATGCAAAAAAACGGAAAATCATTTAAGATATTTTTAATGTTCAGATAAAATAATTTTTTTTTTCACTAATTCTGAGAGATTAAAGAAATCTCATCAACAAAAAAAAGTGCAACATTTCTGGGATTGGCTAAGTCAGAAAAAAAAAATTAAAAGTCAGACATTTAGTAAAAAAAGAAATCTAATCGAAGTCCATTAACCCCGGAATACACGTTAACGTCGTCCTTTTAGACGCGCTAAGACATTGTCAGTGGTGGTGGGGTCAAGAATTAAAAAAAAAATTATATCGTCTGCGATGATTTTTTATAATCGCTAAAAAAATCTTCGAAATTTTTTAACATTTCATAAATTTCAAAAATTTTCCCTTTTTTTTCATTAAAAATTTAACAGAAGAAGAAAAAAAAACTGTTGTGTCATAAAAATGGTCAGCTCTTCTAACCTTCAATAAGGTCAAAGTCAAACAAACAAAAATTGTATCGTTAAAAGCTTTTCGTATTTGGTATTATTTCATATTTATGTTTTCGGCCCATTCAACTTTTTTGTGTCTTGTTTTTTTGATGCACCCAAAAAAAAAATAAAAATCGAAAAGAAAAGAAATTAATTTAATTTCGATTTAATCAAAAATCGTAAAAATGTTTTACAAATCAAGTTTTCGTTGTTGTTCGATTTTTTTTTGTAATTTAATCATATTTTTTTATGCCCCGCTGCCCAATGTCGCCGATGCGCTCGCTTCTACGTTTTTGTAGTCGCATATAAAAAATTATCAATGCTTTTTTTTTTTTTTTGAAGTTTCAAATTTTTTTTTTTAATTTTTTTGTAAATGATTTTTTATGCTTTTTTATGGTGGAAACACGAATTTTCAGCATTAGAGAGAATTTTGATTGTTTTGTTAAAAAAGGAATTTTTATATATACATAAAAAGTTGTTGGGGTCATTTACAGTAAAAAAATGACTAATATATAAGAGAATTTTTGTGTAAAACTGGACAAAATTTATTATTGATGGTTTTTTAAATTTGGGTGTAAGAATTTCAAGTAAAATAATTTTTATTATCTATAACAGAAGACTTGGTGCAATTTTGTAGAACTTATAATAATTCAAAAATTGAAACGATTGTCGCGTTCACCACGGTCTAGCGTCTAGCACATCTAGCGCTGCAAAGAGCCGCAAGAGTAGCAAACATTAAATAGCCGTGCAGTAGAATTTTTCGCTAAATATCCCTTAAAACACCCACTTTATTCAATATTCCTGTCACAAAAAAATTACTGCTCTATGTAGCATAATATTTTGCTGCTAGATAAAACCGTTCAGTAGAAAAATTGCTCGAGCGCTAGATGTGCTAAGACCGTCTTGAATGCAGCAAATGTAACTACGACACTTACGACGGCATCATTAAGGCGCCGAAGATGAGGTTTAAGCTTTTGCTGTTGCATACATTCATAATGACAAGACGATTGTCGCCCATTCTGAAAAATTCTCATATTTACTTGGAATCTTCATTAAATCTGTCACTTTTTGGCGACTTGAAAGAAGAATTATTTGTCACATTATGTGATATTATGTAGTTTTACACAAAGAAATGTAAATCTACTTAATTGTCTTATGTATTTGTCCATGTCATAAAAAATTGATTTTGAAAATTGAGAATATATTTTCTCTCTTGTGATTTTTTAACACAATAAAATTGATTTTAAAATTAAATGTGAGAAAAATTAATAAACTATTTAAATATTCTAAACTTGTTGTTTATTGATGACAACAAAAACAAACCACTTCCGTTTGTAAATTCTAAAAACGTGGAAAGTATATTACTCATAAAGTCATGTGAATTTTTGTAGCAATTTTTGTTTTATTCTTAAATTTTAAGTTTCTTTTTTTACCTTTTTGTAAAAACAATTTCATTTCTTTCGGTATTTTTTTAAACACGCTTAAATAAATTGATTGAAGTCTTCGTGTAAATTCTTCTATCTTTAAAAACATTATTTCTAATGAAATTGTGTAAATCTTTCACCGACATTTCTTTCGAATACAGTCATCAATCCATTAAAATTTATTTTGAAGAAATTATTATTTACCTGGAAAAAGAAAATAAAATGAAAAAAATTTAATTAGTATTTTTTTTTATAAATTTTAAATTTGATTTAATTTATTTTAAGGCTTTTCCAAGTGTAAAGTGATTAGTTTTTAAATTCGTATACCTACACGTAATCGAGCCAAAAATAACTGATACTCAAACCAAATGGTTTTAGTACTGAATTAATTGTTGACATAAAATGACATTATCAATTTTCCTCTACAGGAGCGACAGAAAATTAAAGGATTAATAATGTTTTAACAATTAATTGAGTTTATTAACAATAAATAATGAAATTTTTGAAGTCCTATGTGGATTGTCAATTTAGAGCGGCGGTAGAAGTGTACTAAGAGCTGCGTTGCATGAGTTCAATTCTCGACTCTGTTGAAATTAATTTCGCAGGGGCGCAAGTACTACATCAGACCCTCCATGACTCTGAAAATGATTGTCAATTTAGAGCGGCGGTAGAAGTGTACTAAGAGCTGCGTTGCATGAGTTCAATTCTCGACTCTGTTGAAATTAATTTCGCAGGGGCGCAAGTACTACATCAGACCCTCCATGACTCTGAGGCATCAATGTTGCCTTAAATTTAATCAGATTTAAAAAATTAACTGGTAGTGGTAAAATATGATGATTGTTTAAGGTTGGAAAAATTAGTGACCGTTGAAACCATTAACCAAAATCTCACATTGGCTTGTTCACAATTGCTTCTTTGCTAGGACCTTTATGGATCTTAAATCATATTTTACGTCCTACACCCACAAAGAGAATAAAAGAAAGAATTTTTGTACTGAATACTAAATAATTTTAAATTTTTCATCACAAAATTAATAATTACAACAATCCTTCTTAATTAATTTATTTATGTAAGTTCTTAGTATAAAAATTTCCTTTAATTATATTATAATATTCTTTTTTCATTATCATATTTTGTTCATCATCAATGGATCCTTTTTTTTTATCCCTCCCCATAAACCACACAAAACCAAACAAAAGTATAAACTCAATTAAGTCATTTAATTTTTTTAAAACAGAAAAAAAAGGAGGCCATCATCATCAGAGAAAAAAAGGTCATAATTAAATTTAATAAGCTTACAAAATAATTTTCTAACAACAACAAAAAAAATCAAATCTAGATACTAATTTTCTTCTTGTACCTTTTGCATGACAAACATAAATTTCAAATATTTATGAAAAAATTGAATTTCAGTTAGCAACAAAATGAAAAAAAAATACTTATATTATTTTTAGAAAATGTTGGTCCATCAATTTTTTTGTTTTTCTGTTTTTCTAAATAATTTTGTTTGCCTGGCCCCACCGGAAACATAAAAATATATAAAAGTTAATTGTCCATTACCAAATGCACGCATCAAAGTCTTAGATTTTTTTTATATGTTGCTGTTGTGTTGTTTTTTGTTGGGGAACATAACAAGGAGATTTAAAATAAATACTGGAAATAAAACTTGTGACATTCCAATAAAATTTTGTTAATTTCTAAAAAAATGTCCGCCTCTTCTTTTTTCTGTTTAATAGTTTCTGATGCTATCTCTCTTGATAGTAATCAAAATTTAATTTCGTTGATTTAATATTTTTTACATTTTTTTTTTTTTGGGAAAAGGGCAATAAAATTCTATTATAGATAAAAATTTTTTAAAAAGAATTTAAAAATGGAAAGACTAAATTTATATTATGCTAATTGACAAGTGAAACTGAAGTGATTCATATAGTAGAGAATTCAGTAATGAAATTATTTAAAATTAATTCCCCCAGGGGAAAATATTGTGAATATTTGATAATTTAGATAAAATTGTACACAACAAAAAAAATTAAGGAAATTATTAACATTTTTATGAATAATAGAAATTAAATTAATGTAAAAATAATAATAAAAATCTTAACATTTTCGAGTCGTTATTGATTGGTAGAAACAATCTTTCCCGACAGAATGAATTGTGGATTATTAATCATTAATAATATGAGTAATTTTGAAATTCATTGAGGCCAGAAACGAAAAAACTAGTCCTAGGAAGCTTATCAAATTATCTATAATTTTCAAGTCGACAGTCTGTGTTCTCCAAAATATTAGATTCCTACGAGAATCTCCTATCCATATGAATCTCCTACCCATAGTTTAATTTATTTGTCATGTAATCATGGGATGGAATTGTCCAACAAAATGAAGATATCTTCGAAGTAACTTTGGTCATGATCTTCAAAACAATCTCAACTTTGTCCTGTTTTACTTAAAATTTCAACCAAAATTTGTAGTTTTTATATGTAAGTAAAATGTCACCAACACAAGGTCTTTCCCACTATAATGATTTGGATTTGATGAGTAAAGTTCATTACTGTCATTTTGAAGCAAGAATAAAGGATAAGATAACTTACATTCCCCCCACCACTACGTTTATATTTTTATACATTTAAATCATTTTCAATAATTTGTAATTTAATTGAAACCATAAAAATGCTAAATGATTTTATTGCTTAGATGTTTATTTAGATTTGATTTTAAAAATTTTAATAACAAATCTTCAAATATATTAATTTAATTAAATTTGTCCAGAATTTTTGTTGGCATCCAGCCTTTAACAAACAAACCGAAATTCACAAAGAGTCCTTATTTTGGTATTTGTTTATAATAACATCACGCGAATGCCTCCTACTGAAAAATTAAGGATCTAACCAACAGAAAAAACAAGAATAGAAAAAAATGAAGCAAATATGCAAAAAAAAAAAATAGATGAAGGAAAAAACCGGATTTTCATGCTTAACACTTTGCATTTTATTATTTTATATAACAGAATATTTATTTATAACAAGGAGAGATAGCCATCAGTCGTCAACATTTTAAAATAATATTTAAATATAATTTTTATTTTATTTTTTGAATGTGTGCCATCCATCAGAATCCTTGAAACAACAACAACATGGTATGTGTAACGAAAGGGTTTATTTCGTGATAACTTGTTTTTCATATTAAAATATTAATTTTTAGGGTGCAAAAAAAGTATAGTAGTAAGTGTTGTTACCATATTATTTATATGTTTTTTTTCCTTTCGTCCTTCTAATATTTTTCCAACATTTTTTTTTTTCAAATTATAAACTCTCAGCACCCTTTTTATTTTAGTGCTGTGCATCAAAACAACAAATCCTATCAAAGGAATACAGAGTAAAAAACAAAAATCCCTTATATATTTTACGTCCACTATGCGTCCAATAAACCAAAAAAAAAAAAGCAACGGGAAGCCTCCTGCGTCAGTAACAGGAACGACAAAAAATAATAATAATAATATGCACATATATTCGAGAAAGAAAGGGGGATGAAAAATATGATTGCACATCACAAACGATTATTATTATTATTATATTAAAGTAAGGGTTGTCGTTTTTCTAAACATACTTTCAAGTTTAAATGGTATAATGAAGAGACACAAGTTAGAATAAAGTAGAAGAATATGAAAATGAAATTAGGGCAAAATAAAGTTAACATATTTAAAAGTTTGTTAAAAGAACACTGAACACAATTATGTAAATTTATATGTGTGAGAAGACAGAAATTTATATTGATCCTTTAATTTTTTAATTTTAAGAGAAGACGACATAAATCGAAGTGACATCTTCATTGCACAATAAAATCCATTAATGCATAACACATTTTTTTTGGGTTGATCCAAAGATCATTTCTATGTTGTAAGCTGCGACAAACTTAAAATTAATAAAATAAACTATCTCTGGTCTGCTTTGGATCTATGTAACAATTATTTCTTAATTCTATGTATTAGCATAAAAGTGCGGTCAAACAAAAGGAAATGAATTTTTATTAAAAAAAAAAAAATAATCTGAATAAGAAAAAGGGGAAAATGTGGAAATTATTGAAAAAAAAGATGATGTGTTGTCGTGTGTCTTTCGCAAAAGGATAATGGAAAAAACAACAACAACTTATTAATACGAAAACAATAAAAGAATTACAATAATAACAATTCAATGCACAAATTGGTATACTTAACACTGTTAAAAAAATTTATTATTTAAAATGATTCTGAAAAAGTGTTAAGTGTGTCAAGATTTGTCACAATTGTCTGTCATCACTCAAAAATTCATTGAACAAAAGTTTTGAAAAAGAAGAATGAAGCATATCGCCATCTGGTATCAATCGTTTAAACTAAATTTGTCAATACCAAGACGATAATAATAATTAATTAGTAATACAAAAAGATGCTTGCAAGAATTATGAACGAGAACTTTGACAAATAAAACAAATATCGAAATTAGTGACACTTCAGCGGGATCGGGATGTACTATCGAAATGAATAACAGAAATTTTTCTTATTAAAATTGTTAACCATACACGACATTTTAATCACTTTGCAAATCTCCAATTTCACATATCACCGCATATTTCAGTATACACACTAAGCCCCATCGCTTTTATAGCTTGGTTCAAAATTAATTTATACTTTTAATTAAATTATCCCGATGATTGATTGAATTTTGATATCTTTGGAAATAATAGTTTCTTAAATATCAAATAAAATTCATTAAAAATCCTTACTGTGTATTTTCCTACCGAAATTAGGGTACACACTATAAGCTTTAAACTATTTGTACAGCCAAAAAATTGTTACAGATTCCCTAACTAAAAATATATGTATTTTTGGTACGTGTGCAACTCATCTCAATTTCGGATTAATGACCACGATCTGCACGTGCCATTTTAACTATACATTTTAAATCTATACGCACTCCATATGCGACCGTCTTTATATACATCTAAAATTTTAATTGCCATATATGCAAAGGAAGAGTACAAAAAACGCGAAATTTAGATCAATACATAACGCGCGGCGCAACATATATGTATAACATAATAATGTGAATGGTATTCAATATTGTAAGAAGAATGAAGCATATATGTACATAAATTTTAGTTTTAGTTTGTATACCAGATATGAGAGGAAAATGATGGATGCACAACAAAGCTGGCTTTATTAAATCATATAAAGAAATTTGTATAGCATAAAAACGCATTAATTTGGTTTGTTATAAAAACAAATGGTTTTTATTTCATTTTGGAAATCATTTGGGTAAACAAACAGAAAATTTTTTTGGTCGAATAGAAATATGAACACATTCACATTACGTATACTACAAAATTTTTTGACTATAGAAGATTGTTGACAATCTTGATTTAAAACTCAATAAAAAAAAGATATATTTTTTTTTATCTAAAATTTATTGCATCGTTTGATATTTGAAATAAAAAATATTCTTCCTATTTACATATTATACTCCTTCATTTGCATTACAATGATGAGTGAGTTTGAGTTTGTTGTGTTGTGTCGTAAGAATTTAGACTTTTTGATTGCCATACGGAGGACTCATAGCGATGATGGCAACGAAAAAGGGATGTAGAAAAAAAAACATATCTGATAGGGTGAACCGATGAATTATTTAAAATTAACAAGCAGAATTAATATAAATATATTAAAAAATATTAAAGATTTTCATGAATAATTTTAATTGAACAGGTTTTTTTTTTAAATAAATTATTTTATTTTCAAATTGTTGTATAAGGAAAGGACTGACTACACAATTTCTTTACTATAGAATTTTCCGAAATTTGTTGTTGCACGAAATTTTACCGGGAGATTTCTCAGAAAAAATATATCAGAACAAAATCATAGAATTTAATTATCTAGTATAGTATTTAGAGTGACAACGATGAATAGCTCAATATTCAGGGACCCAATAATTGACGCCAACGTTCGGCGCATAAATAAATTCAGAATTATAGATTTTGTACTTTCAAGTAAATTGAATTGGGATTATTTGGTTTTTATTTGTATAATTACAAAATTTACACCCAAATTATAAGTAACTACTCATTTAAGGACTAACTACTTGAGTAAATTTGAAATCGTGGTAGAATTTATTAAATATAATTTTACAAAAAACTTTCAAACAAAACCGAAAAATCTATTTTAACAATCAAATTCATCAAAATATAAATTTTACATTTAATTACAAATAATTATTATATTTACCAAAATGGATGAATGGGTTTTTGAAAATTAAACATTATCCTTCACCTTAAGCTAAATTACATAAAAAACAATCTATATATTTCTACTTAAATTATTAATTTCACATCAAAAGAATTGATCCTTATGAAACAATAATAATAAACAAAAAAAATGTGTAACACAAAACGAAATGAATTTACTTTAATTGTAATTGATGGACTTTTTTATTTCATAAAAACGAAAAGAAGAAGAAACAAAAAAACCAACAATCAAATTAATATTTTATATTTCTCATCAAATTTTAATGATAGATTGCCTCTCTATGACTACACAACAATAACAACAACAGTATCACACACAGCCTAAAGCCTAAAGGATCTTCGCCATCAACAGAAAACTTATTACACAAAATGGTAAAATCACGTAGTTCTTATTTTGGACGTGAGTTCTTTAATCATTATTATAGAGTGAATCGTAAATAAATCACATAGTTTATAAAAAATTCTTCATTTTGTGTTGATAATAAAGTAAAATAAATCGGTATAGAACTTAATCAAATTAATATCCCCCCTGCCTTTGGCTATAACCAAAAAATTGGGTTTCATCCCAATAAATGTATACACAGGAATTTTACTTAAAAAGAATTTTTAAAGATTTGATAAAAAAAAAATAGTTTTCAGGATAAACAACTAGGAATAAACAAAAAACTATTTTACTTATAGAAAATATAGAAATGTCAAAAACATTTATGGCCAATAATACTTAATATAGTAAAAAATTCAAAATTATACAATTCAATTAAAACGACAAATCTTAAAAGCATATAATATTAATTTTAAGGAAATGATTTCCTTGTTAATTGTCAGTTTTATTCAAGAATAATTAGAAGTGACAGTCCATTTGGGATGATACGAGTATAATAATAATTCTCATATACCTACTTATACGAAATGATAAATATATTGATTACAAATTTATTGTTTATGACAAAATACAAAGTACAAAATTTCCAAAAGAAAATTTATCTATATTAAATGAAAAACACTTAAAAAATTAACTAAAATGTCCAGCACAAATTTTGGAATTAACTATTTAGTACTTATATGTTATCACAAAAGAGAGAACTACTTCAGAAAATTTTTATCTATATTCAATAGAAATACTAAAATTGCCACTTAAACAATAAATTGAGATATTCAAATGTGAACATAATTGCAATTATGATGATGCTTAACAAAATATACTAAAATATATGTACATAATTTACTAATCAAATATTCAGTATAACATATATCAAAATCAGTGTTGCATATACTAACGCACTTATATATATAATTCCAATATTATTTATATTAAAAATGCTTCAGCTTCAGATAAGAATAGCTCGTAGCGAGTTCTTTGTTAATTTTTAATATTATATTTTTTTTTTAATAATAATAAATATTATATATTAATTTTGATGTCAAGGGATAATCTTAAAAAAAAAATTATATGAGATTATAATCACAAATTTTAGTTAATATATTTTACAAAATGGAAAACGCACAAAAAATGCAACCCTCCATCCACCCATCGTCCTACATTCTCATTTATATGTATTTTTTTGTTAAGATTTTTTCTGAATGCACGCTAATTACACAGTTAAATATGTGTGTTAGCTAGCAAGCAAGCAAGCCAAAAATGTATTTTATAGAGAGAAGAAGAAGAAAATATCGATTTATATTGTTAAGCTGCACCCTTCCCCCATATAATCTCTAATTCTGCACTGCATTATTATAAATTCTAATTCTACATGGAAAAATGTATAACACAACATGTCTTTCACAGTGGGAGGGTAGACATTTATTTAACATCAAGTTAAATGCGAATAATAATAATAATAATAAAAAAAATATTATTTATTTATTTATTTTTTTGTTTATTTTCTTGCAGTTTTTATTTTATTTTTCTAAAATTTCTTACAGTCAATTCGGAAATTTTAAGTCAAATTTGATTTTTGTAGATGCAACTTAAAATATATTTTTGTTTGACAGTTTGTTATAGCCTAAAAAATGGAAATTTTGACAATCTGACAGGAAATATTGTTTTTTTTTTCTATAACTTTCAGAAATTTTTAGTAATTTTCAATTTTGACCTTACAATCTCATAGAGTATCATTGACATTTTCCATATTGGCAAATAAAAAAATTATTTAATTGGAAATCAAGCTAAGTAAAATCTTAAAATATCTGTATTATAATTTGATGGTTTCAAATGTGTCAAATGTGTCACACTCTTTTGTGTCAAAATTAATATACCATATCTGTCAATTATGTCTAGATTGATGCAATTAAATTGCATTTAAAATTAGATACGAATAAATGTCACACATTTAATCACAATTTTTTGAATTGTTCTGGTTGGGAGTTCGTAGAGAAAATATATCCATCCATACCAATATCAGAGCAAATGATTGTGCTAAAAAAACGACCTGTAAACAAAACTATACTATACAGCATTACCGAATATTTTTTTACAAAATTTAAACCCCTTAGGAAGCAACGTCTGTTTAAGTTAAAAAAAAATTATGTCGCCGATTGTATACACATTATATGCAATCTAATAAATAAGGAAATATTTAATGTGTTTTAAACGAAATTATGGTGACTATTGAAAACCGTGTCCAATTTACCCATATGCCATACTTTTAAAAATATCATTTACTCCTGCTATTTTATGTATTAATACATTTATATATTTGTGAGTAAAGTATATGACATTTTCTTTTGTTCAAATTACATATACATAAATGAAATATTATATTTTATATACTTATATTTTGTTTGTCAGTTTTTAAGAAGTTTTAGTTATATAAAAAAAAGGAGAGAGAGTTCCTAAGGGAACACAGAAATAGGATAATATCAAAAAAAAAATAAAATAAAATAGTTTTATAAAAATGGGGTTGATTTTTTGTTATTGTAGATTGGATATTATTATTTGTTTTGTAGGGTTTCGAAAATCTTTAAATAATTCGAATAAAATATTAGATTTCTCAAAAGTTTTTTTTAGCGAAATCATTTTTTTTTTAAAGGATACCAAAAAATATTTATTGTAGAATAGAAAAGTTTGTCGAAATATATTTAACACATTTAATGGTATACAGGAAATTTTTGTATATTAAGAAATAATTTTTGTTTAAATGTTCTGAGATCTTTATAGAGATTATTTGCTATGGAAAGATATTAATATGGTTTTGGGCTAGCAAATTATTAAGTCTCAAAATAATCAAAAATATCAACTTTAAATCCCATGGGACAGGAAACTAAGTCTCTTACAAACTCTGTAAATATAATGTAATAAGTACTTTCAAATATGTATGAAGAATGATCAAAATTCAATAGAATCGAAATTTAGTAGAGAGGGAGAGAAAATTAGTTTCGACAGAAAAATTAAAAATAATGGACATCAGAATTGATAAAAATTGAAATAATTGTGTTAGTACTGTTAACAGAAAGTCAATAGTATTGTTCATTTATTGTGACCTGCATATTTACTGATAAGGACATTAATTTGTGGGATAGAGACGTAAATTATTCGACAAATAGCATGACAGTTTCTTTAATTACAGCAAAATATTTGTAAGTAGAACGTCGACAAATCCAATGATATAATAATGAAGAAGCATTTCGAAATATGTTAAGAGAATAAGATCTAAACAATGAAATTATAAAGTGCACTTAATATCCTTCAAATGACCTGAAATATTTTAAGAAAATCATAAAAAGATGAATTTAACAAAAGTAAAGGATATAAAATCTATTTTCTATTTCATGAAGAAAAAAAATATAAAAATTTATTGAAGCATTCCAAAAAAATGCCTAAACATTAATTTGATAAAAAAAAGACTGAACACATTTTATTTTTCTATCCGTCATCACAACAACAAAAAAAAACAACAACAACTGATCATTAATTTTCTATCTGAAAGAAAAAAAAAACTAACAACTCTAAGCCTGCTTTAAAGTGCACACATTACGCAGATGCACATGCCAGTTTCACCGATCAAAACAAAACATCAGTCATCAACGAAAACGATAAGTAAATATTTCTTTTCTTTTCAAAAGGAAACAGAAATGCGAACAGCTGTTTTTTTTTTCTTAAATGCTTCAATCAAGGCCGACAGATAGAATGCAACTAGTTTTTGTTAGATGTATGCGTTTATTATGGAGACAACCTGCCTGTGCCCAATGAATTTTTCCTTTATCATTTTTATTGTTTATGTATTATAAAAATTAATGTTTCGAGGCTCAATAATTTAAAGAAAAAAATTAAATTATTTTCCAATTTTATTTTATTTTACCAAAAAATCTAAAGGTGAGTAAAAGATTACAAAAAAAAAAAAAGAAGAGATTAATCTATAATTTAGTTTCCGAAAAATTTTGGAAGCTAGTAAATAGACTTTCTCAAAGTCTTTCATTAAAATGTTATGAAATTAATTGGGATCACGACATGGCACTATTTTATTGAGGAAATATCCCGCACGGCATTCGAATGTTATCATTTCGTTGTAGGGAATCTATCAATTCATGACAATGATATTTATAATTCCTAAAAGAATTAAATAATTTTTTTCCATTTGAAATAGAATTTTAGGAACCAGCAACACACGGCAACTCTGATGATATTCATTTTGAGCAAAAGAAGAATTAATGTTTTATGGATTTACTGATTTGAATTAAATGTTTAGACAGATAAACATCGATGACAAGTAAATTTCAAATAACATAAGAGAATAAAATTGAATTTATTGCACTGACCCCTTGTTAATTTTTCATTATTTTTTTTAGTAATTACACATTTATACAATGTGCTCAATGTACAAAAAGTATATACGTCTAGTGTACTATTATCCAATTACATATTTATGATTTTTGAAGGGTCGAAAATTAAAATTTACAATAATATATTAAAGAGGTGCAAAGAAAATATATATACACACAAGTTAAATATCATGATATAATTTGAAATTTATGTACTATATAAGGATTCGACGACACTCTATGCATTGTGTATGAAATGCCAGCTGTTGATATATACATAAATTTTATAATATGTATTTTCATAAACGTTTTTTATTGGGCGCTAACAATGTCCTGGCAGAATGTGAACGTAAAATGGTAAAATTAAACATAGTCATATTTTTACCGCCGATGGGATGCAAAGTTATAAAAATAAAGAGTAGAATTATTATTACTTATATATAAAATTTATGTATAAACGTTTAACTGGACATTAACATAAACATAGCCTCGCGTAGTAGCTCAGAAATTAATTATTATTCTGTAAATTCACCTCAAGTCATCGCTATTTTTTATAAATTTATTCAATTTTTCTATTTAAAAATTAATTTAAAAAAATATTCTTTAGAATTTCTTTTTGAATTATTCGTGATTTCCAAATTGGGAACCTCGAGACCTGGCCATTCTGGTTAAGAAATAATATGGCTAAAATTACAAAGTATTTTTTACTACTCGTAACCTTACCGAAGACTATTGCCGCGCATTGATAATGGTGTGTACAAAATGCTAAATTGCAGATGGAAGGGAGCCTTTCATATTTAATTCTGTACCTGTAAATTCTTTAAATGGTCTTCGATTCCGATTCCCAGAGTAAAATGTCTGACGTTTCAATCAAATCGTATTAAACTTCATCACATCAATTTGTTTATGTCAATATCAAAGTGTAATTTGAATTGAAACGAGTTCGCAGTAATTAATAATGGATTAATATCAAAATATGAAATAGAAAATGTGTCAATATGGGAACATAAAAAATTAAATTGACAATCACTCTCCTTATGAATTGCGTTATGTGTCCGAACATGAAAAGAATTGACACACTTTCGACATTCATTCAGAGAAGTATTAAGTATAGGGACATTTAATTTAATTACTATACTATTCGGCAAGGCTGCTTACATTTGTTACTCTTTCCAGATTCTGACACAAAAATACTGACACAATCTCTCAATTTATGGTAAATAATTATTTTGGGTACAAATTTTATCTATTTTATAAAGTTTATTAAGTTAAAAGGCAAGTTAATTTTTTTATGAAAGTTATGACGTTCAATCAAATGCGTTGATTATGTATGTCTCTAACCAATGAATCAAATCTCCAAAATTGAATCGAAATTTACTCAAGATGTTAAAAATTAATGTACTATAAAAAGTTGATAAAAATTAGATGAATTTTTCATGGTAGAAATTCTAAGAAAAAATTTGTCTAGCATTTTTTAAAAGAAGTTAAAAAGAGATCATTGAACTTCCTCCTTAAATGCATTATATTTATCCTTGTGTAGTGTATTCTGTGTGCCAGCGTTATGGTAAAAAATTGGTAGTACAAAGCTATAATTGAAATTTGATATTTACTTATTTATACGAACTGCTTTTGTATCATAAAAAAATGAGACCAATGAAGTGACCTTACTTATAAAAAACTGGAAACATTTACGTAATATCAAAATTAAGGGAAAAGAAATAAAAAACAAATAATTTCACTTGACAAATGGTCACGGTCCCCTTGCCAACAGCTTCCGAATTTTTGAAGTAAGATTACGAACTACAAAAATAAAAAAAATCTCATTTCTAGAAACCTGTTCATTCAGTGCGAGAGTCTAGAGAAAAAAATTACGTTCCCCCAAAAAAAAAATATTTAAAACTTTTTTTTATGCTGTGTAATTCGACAGCAAAGTGACAAATTATTTTTGATTATTTTTAAAACATGATTTGCTATTTTTTTTTTATCAATAAGATTAATTTTCCGCACATTTGAGTGTAAATTTAATAATTCGTAGGTTGGCACCCTTTTATTAATACATGGGAGGAGGTGGGGTTGGACAGAAATCAGCAACGAAACCAATTTACCCGAAAACTTTCAATATTGTTGTAATAAATTTTATTTTATCTGTCATGTATTTTTGTTTGTTTATTTATTGAAGAGGAAACAAATGACTTCATTACTGCAATCTTTCTTTTTTTGTGTGTGTACATAATTTTCTGAACAGGTGAGTTTGTATATTATAGAAAATTTTTATTAAAGGTTTTTTTTGGAAAAACCTGTTTCTCTTCTCTTTAAATAAAAAATAATATAAAAAGCAAAAATATTGGTAGAAAAAAAAAAGAAATGTTAAATAAAAAAAGTTTTCTAAGGATTCATATCAGAATTTTCGCACAGACATAAAAGCAAATATAAATGTCTGGTAATAAAATTTTGCAAAATATCCTCATTAATTCAATTCACGTTCTTCAACAACAACAACAACAACGAACACCAAATAAATAAGCGATTCCTCTTGCAACCAAAATAGGAGGAAAGCCATTGAAAAACATTATTACATTATATTTGGTTTTCATACTCTGATGTTTCTGGTTTGAACGGGTGAAATATGTCATTGGAAAATTAGAATTTTTTACTTTTTATACAATTTAGTAGAAAGAAAAAAACAAACCAATTTTTATGCAAGAAATGTTAAATTTTCATAAAAGTTTTAAGTACTTTCGTTTGTTAAATTCAATTTTCAATGCCCAATTTATGTTTAAAATATATATTTGATATTTTCCGTCTCTATGTCATTTGCGATCAGTAAATTTGCAAACTCTATAACAAGTATTATTAGTCTTGCCTTGCGGATGTTATATGCTATATTAGAATGGTGGCCGTAGCCTTGCATAGACCATTAAGGTCCTTAACGATACCATATAGATCGGAATGGCTTACAGGTCGCTGGTTGCTACAATGTTTGGGTGCGCGCATGGATGTTTGAGGAGAGATCGAACGTGTTCATAGTTTTAGCCAATTTCAAGAGTTTACTTATGCTTTCAAAATTCCTTGAAATCTGAGAAGAATGCCAGCTCTAGGCTTGACATTCTACTTGTTCCGAAAATTACTAATATCTGCACTTAGAAAACTAAATTAAAAGGAAAGTAAAGGAAAATTAAATTAAAGCTCAAATGATGAGTATAGTTACCTCCAAACTCAATTAGTAGAATCATCTATGGATGGCACAGATAAAAATACAGTTGACAAATAAATAAAAAACAACAATTACAATATTTTCAATCTCAGATTGTGTCAAAAAGGATTTTGTTACAAGAATTTACTTTGAACAGATCTATTAAGTTTTGAGATTTTATAGAATCTTATACCCAAACGAGAAGAAATTGAATTTACTGGCATTACTTCTAAATTTATGACAGTTAGAAAATTCTTCAACCAACTAAAAAGATATGTGACCGAATTATGCTAATTTTATTCATTAATGGAAATGAGAAGAGGATTTTTTATAAATATCAAAAAATTAAATCTTTAATCAAAATTAAAACCCAAACGAATTTAAAATTTTTCTAAATCAACAAAGAATTGATTTTACCCACAAAAGAAAAATTATTAAATCAAAAAATTTAAGATTTTTCTCATCTTCATTGAAAATTTCTTGGCAATTTTCTTCTTAATATTTTCTATATATAAAATTTTTCTTTCTAAAGAAAAATCATTATAAAATTATTTTCCCAACACATCAAAAATAGATAGAATGAAAAACTTCCCAGACTCACTCATCCGACTAACCAAAAAAATAAATAAAATAAATATGACACATTTTTTTTTAAAGTAAATTGCCTTCAAAATTAAGATGAAGAAATATCCCTGCGCTTCTGAAATCCTTAAAATTTTTCAATAATTTTACAAATACATTAAAATACATTTAAATGATCCTCTCTACTAAAAAACCCAAGGAATCAAAACACTCCCCCACCCATAGTAGGTTCACGTATTACCATCAATTTTTTTGGGGGTTGATGTCAATCTTCAATGTTGTATATATAATGGTAGTAGTAGTTGGGTTATTTGAGGTGTGAGATGTCAAGTTCAGTAACACGAAATTGTTTTTATTTTATTTTTCCATAGAATTTCCTATATTTTTCCAGGAATAGAGAAAATTGTATAAATAATTTTGGGTAGGAGGAAAATCCCAGAACATATTTTTCTTCCGATATTATGTATTTACATATACACAAAATTTTGTTAACGGAAAAAAAAGGAAGGAATAAAAATGGAAAGTGAGTAAAATGAGGGAAAAATTTATTTTATTTTATTTTTTACACATAATAAAATTCCTTCCCTCAGAAAACTGAAAGAAAAACCACTTTATATAAATACACAAAAAATAACTCTACTTCTATAGCCAAAAAGGATAAACACCTTTTTTTCCTTTTCCGTATTGAGAATGGGAGTTGTTGAATTTGGTAAAATGCGCAGGTGTTTCAAACACAATGATAAACATAAAGCTCCTTTTTTACCTTCGGTTCTTCGGATCGAAATATCAAAATGAGGAAAAATCTCTTACAGAGAGAGAGGAAATATTCAAATTTCAAATTGCTTTTTAGCAAAAGCTTTATAAGCTTTTAACAAAAAAAAAATCGAAAAATTTGTTGAAGAAGAAAATTGTTCATGCGCAAAACTCAATGAGGAAGAAGTTTTCACAAGTTTTCCAAAAAAAAAAGGGAACACTATAAACTTTTTCACTTTGTAATGTTTATCAAAAAAAAAAATTACAAATTTTTTTCTGTTGCTTTTTTTTGTGTTACCATCTCAAAGGATTTCCCTGCGCGAGACATGAAAACTTTTTTTTTCTTTTTTCTTGTTTTTGTGTTTAGTAAATCAATTTTTGCATCGCCCTTTTCATCGGGTCACGTTCACGATTTTTATCTGACACGAAAAACGATTCCGTATAAAAAATAAAAAGAAAAACGAAATCAAAATTTAGTAACGAATGAACTTTTGCGAGAATAATGATGATGATGATGATAATATAGTTTATTGCGTGCAATTTCAATTGTTTTTCTTTTTAAAAGATAATAGAAATTTGCTGATAGCAAAATTGAATAAGCAGCAAATTAAATTTTGATGGTCTAGTCTAGGGCTAGGCACGAAAGAAAATTGTTTTTTTTTTTTTTAAGTTACTTTGATTCTTTGATAATCTGATCAGTTTGTTTCTGTCTGTTAATACTTAATAGTATCATTCCTTAATTAATTGATCAGGGAGATCTGAAACAAACATGAAATTAAGGAACTGTTGGGCATAATATGATAAAATCAACAAAATGCCATTATCATCTTTTCAGTAAACTGATTAGATTTCGGCACTAACAAAATTTTTTTTGGTTTTTTTTTTTTGCTATAACTTGGGCAAATTAAAAGATTTTTCAATTTCCTTTGGATAGTTTTGTTATATTTAAAATTTCGCGTCGATAGACACCTCTATATTAGAGAATTTGTCTATATTGGGTACCCCTTGCAAATTTTTTGGCGTAAAACGTACTTAAATCGTTCACAGAACTGACAGTAACAATTACTACACTACATTTATATACTTACTTCATTTATTTTCAATAATCTAAACTAGATAAATAAAATATTCTAGACAAACATTTTTTTTTTCTTTTGGGGGAGAACTGAAAATATAAATAGAAAAACACAAAAAACCATGATAAGATAAAGTCAATAATAGGAAAACACCTCTTGTGGACGGATAAGGGAGTAGTGTGTCAAAATTAGAAGAAAAAAAAAGGTGGCATCTAAATTTATTTAAATTTCTTTGAGAGATGGAAAGGAAATACGATATATTTATTTACTATAACGACGACGACAAATAGGACAAAATACAATATGTAAATTAAATGTCATTATACAAATATGTACGGTAAAAGTAAATATATGCTATTATAATTTTAATGAACAATACCCGAGACAGAAGATGAAAAATATACTATTTTGCTCCCCCTTCGAAATTTATAGTAAAATTTATATAAAAATTTCCTTCTTTTTATAGTATAGTTTATTTATTTTCCTTTTTTTATTAATAATTTTTGATGTAGAGGAATCAGGATTTTATTGGATTACTTAATACTGGAGAGACTACATAGAATTAGTTACAGTTAAGCTTCTTATAATTTAAAATGGAATTGGTATATCCGTGTCAGTTGATTATATTATAATTGTATTAAAGATTTTTTAATTAAATGTTATTAAGAATATACCATTGTTAGTTGTCTTACCTTACAATTTGATCTTAGAAATTTAATAGCCAAAAAATTTCCAGATTAGTGTGGGGGAAGGAAAATCGGTTTTGGATTAAAAATTTAATTTTAAAGAAATTAAAATATTTTTTTATTAAAATTTAATTAAAAATTGAAATTTTTGATTTAAATTTAAAGTTACTTAAACGTTTGAATTACATTTTGCATGTAATTTTACAATAATGACACTTGGGCCGGGGTGAAATAACTGACAAGTTTTCTGTTATAGTGACGCCCGAAATGACAATATCATATGAAGCGAAATTTTAATAGCATGGTTTAGGGAACATAATTTCAAATTTAATTTAATACTTTTACTTTATTCTTAGATGCAATAAACGAAATTTGATTAGTATTAAAGCTGAGATTTCGAAATATCAATGAAATTTTGCAATTCTGCATTTCATGAATTTTCTTGAGCAAAAATTTATATTTTATATAAATCTTTCTAACTTGAAGCTGTAAAGTTACACAACCAAATGCAGGGCCTTCACCAAAATTGTCTACACACAAAAATAATTATAAAATTTTGTTTTACCCCCCAATAAAATACGAAATAATTTCCATTAAGTTGATTGAAAATTATATTTGTTTGTTTGTTAAAAACATATGCTCTTAGTTTACCCAAAGAAAATGGAAAATATCCTACATATTAAAGCTCTTTTTGAAGCTGGAAAAACAAAAACAAATTTTATAAATCTTTGTGTAAATTTTATAAAGATAAAAGATAAATAAAAAGTGTTTTATTAATAACTAACCACAGATCCTTTATACACATATTCGCATATATGAAACCAGACAAAATAGGATTTACAAGGTTTTCGGAAAAAATATTCGGTGAGACTAAAAATTGTATGTAATTAGCAAATAAATAAACGCTTTGAAAAATTCTAGTAATTTTGTTTGTTGAATACATTTTTGGGACAAAAATTATCGGATATATTGGCGGCATTACTTGACATTTATGTGACCTTAAATTAATTCTGGAATTTAGTTATAGTCTTATAGTACAAAATTCGAAACAAATTCTCAAAAATATGTCACATGTCAAGTCGACAGTATACAAACTAAATTTATTAATATTGGCATCACTAATTCTGAAATTTCCTTTATTCTGTAACAAAAATTTACACTTAAATAATCTTTTAATCCTTACAAAATTTGCTATACCAAATTGACTGCAGAAGAATTAGCGTTGTTGTCTGTCAAATCCTAGTCACAAAATTTCCTTAACACAAAAATAATCATTAATTATACATAAAAGTAAATAATTTTGTAATTCTTGGTTATATACTAAAAAACTATTTAAATATTAATTACACATAACTGAGCAAGGATATATGTGTTTCTTTGATTCCGGAAGGGTATTTTATTTATACGATGAATCAAGGATTAAAAATAACTTTAGTTTATTATGTGGTTAAAAAAAATTGTTGGTTTTTTAGAAGTTTGTCTTCTATAGTAGCTTAAGAATTTCAGTAAGATCTTAAATTAAGTATTTCTAATTTTGAACCCTTTTTCAAATTTATTTCTTCTCAGAAAGGGACTTTTTTTTCCTTGTATATTTTTGACTTTCACTTCTGTAAAACTGAAATATTTCAAATTTTAAAATGATTCTAAAAAAGGAATGGGAAAATAAATTTAATTTTGGTAAATTTTCAACTAAACTTTGATTTATGTTTTGGTATAATTTTTATCTGAATAGTTTTGTGTGTGTATAGGAAATTTGTCTAAAAAATGTATAAATTTTCAAATTTCAGTTTTTAGACTTTTCTAAAAATATAAATAATAAACTTTCAAATTTCGAAATACTTTTTATTTAACTTTTGAAATATTTTCGTTAATCAACAGACAAAATTTCGTTCTCCTTTGTTATCCTTATTCAATATTCAATTCCTCGACTCTTGAGAATCGCGATCAAATGATTTTCATGAAAATTTTTAGTTGAAAATTTTCAATTTTTTTTAGTCTGTATATTTTTGTATATTTTAAATTGGTTAAATATAGATTTATTATGATAATAAACATCCGCCTAAATACTCGTATATAAAACACATTAAACGGAAATGAGATTTTGTTGTTGTTGTTGTAAAGGATACCAAAAATAGTTTCCAAATTCATTATAAAATATATTATTTTGGACAAATTTAAGAGAATTTTCATCATTAAATATTATAAAATCTCAGCCGTCAATTTTCATTTGTATATAAAAAAGTCAATTGAACACTTTTCTTAAAACAGGATCGTACGTACCATCATTTACCCAACAACTGCTTACACTTGCTTACAAATAAGTCAAAAAGTGTAAACATTTTAGAATTTATAATTTAAAATTTTTTTTTGCACATCCTTCCTCCTTTTTAATTATGATCTCATATCGATTTTTTTTTTAGTATTTGGTCGGTCATCCTTTATTTATTTTTTTGGAAAATATTTTACAAAATAAATTTTTACGTTTTTGTATATTAAAAATGTAAAGTAATTTACGAATTAATTTCGAATTTTCATTAAACTTTTTTTTCAAAAAAACTAATTATGAAATTTTTATTAGCGTCTGGTTATTTTCTATATATGTAATTAGTTTTTCATTATTGACGGAGCTTATATACATTTTGTTTATTGCATATTTATTGCTACAATTTGCATAAATAATTCAATAAATAAATAAATTATATACAAATTTTGGTTCATAATTTGATTTTTAATAATTTTTCAAATTTCTACTCACTTTATATACTTGGAAAATTTTTCATTTTTATGACGGAAATTGATTTTGAAAATATATTTTGTAAAAATTCTTACCTGAAATTAGAAAGAGAGAGAAAAGGTTATTACATAAATATAATAAATTAATAAAATAATTTTAATTATTGAAAATTTTTCCATTTTTGATTATAGATACAAGAGAAACATAAATACGAATTACTTATATTATATTTTCTAGATAAAATAATTAATAAAATTAAATAATGAATTTAGATTAATTATCCAAAGATTAGTTTTAATTATTTTTTTTCAACCAAGAATACATTAACAAAAGATGGTAAAAACAATTAAGAACAGGTGTGACAATCTTGCTTATTATCCGGGAGGTGTCAAAAACATTTGGTTGACGAAGGACATTCACATAACGAATCGTGTCTTCAAAGAGAAAAAAAAAGAAGCTTAAATAAAATTAAATAATTAATTTTGTTCCAATAAATTTAGACATTAAAATAAATTTAGACACGATTAAATAAATTTTAGTACGTAATAACTAATTTTCGAAAATATAGAATCACCTGGCATATATTAATTTAACCTTTTTCTTTTAACAATAAGGGCAAAGACCAGTTTTTGTTGGATTTCTTGTAATATATTATAAGAAACTCAAAATTTTTAATTTGGTCCTTTCTTGGAATTTTTTTTTTCTTCATTTCATTCTTTTATGGCTTTTTTTCCTAAAAAAAAAAAATCTCTTATGCTAACGATTTTCTGTCGGTCTGTCTGTCCCGTCCGAATTTATGATAGACCAACCGATGGAAAGCTTGAATTATTGAAAACCAAATGTAATCAATAAAAATTCAAAATTCTTCCGCTAGGCGGCGATATTCGAATTTTTCCAATAGGTACACGTGAATGGTAAATTACGAGTAAAATAAGAGTTTTTCAAATTTCCGACACTAGAGGCGCTGATAACCAAAATATCTTAAATTTTCATATCTTAAATTATTATGTAGCAATGAGAAGATATAAAATTTGCATAACAGTAGTAGTGCAGAAAAAAAGCCCATGAGTATGCAACTACTACGGAGTAATTCAGCTGCGCAAATTTTTTTTTTCATATAAGATATAATTTCTCGTTATTGTTGTAAATATGTGCAAGTAGACATGCTTCTTATTATTTTTTTGTAGTGTAATATATCTAGTGAATTTAATCTAAAATAATAATAACAAAAAAAAGAATTCTTGAAAAAATATGAAACCTGAAACTTAAACGAAAAAAAAGAAGTGAAAAAAAAATAAATAAGAATTTTTATACTTACTTATAGGTTAAAAAATTTGTTTGCGTGTTGAAGTCTTTTTAAAACTCTCTTACATACTTATATTTATTTTCTTTGTTATTTAACTTCTGCCCAAATGCAAGAAAATGTAAAAAAAAAGATATTTTATCTTGATTCATGTCGAATCTGTGTAAAAATGGTACAAATTAAAGTTGACTAAAGGAAACTTTTGTGTAATTTTTGAAAAGAGAAGAATAATCATCGATTGTTGAGAATTTCTGTAATTAGTAGTAACATGTTTCCAATTGCTGCTAGAAATTATAGAAGACCATCTGTTATTATTTAAATTCATTGAGCAGTTTAAGAGTCGTTCATGATATCCGCTAGGCATTTAATGATATTGCGGGGCTGCAATTGTTTAACTGATGGTAACTTTCTAGTTTTTAATGGCAATTTGTAATAATAAATTTTCTAATTAAGAAATATAAATCAAAAAAGTAAAAACTTAAAAATAATCAACCAAAAACCACAAAAGCTAAAACAATTTTAAATTATTTACAAACTGTTTTTAGGTTATAATGAAATTTTAGAAAATTAGTCTAACAAGAATTTTTTATATAGATCAAAATTATCGAAAAGGAAATATTTTCAATGTTTATTAAAAAAAAAAAAAATTGTGGTAATTTTCCAGTTTTTGGTATTTTGTCCTTAAAGAAGCCAATAAATAATTTTAGATAAATTTTTTAAAATTAATCTTTTCACAGATTGGTTTTTAAATTCAAGTTCGATTAGATTAGCGATAGACCAGAACCTAAATCCCCCAATGGATCAACGCCCGATGATTTTCTTTCGACATGGAATGGAACAGTTGTACCTTCTTTTTTGGTTCTAGGTTCTAGGAACGTTTGTGTCTGAATAGATAAGCCATTTTTTCCAATCAAAAAGGAAATATTGGGCTACGATAATTCGATTAATTTACAATAATCTCAAAATGATTATTTGATCAATTTTTAAATCGAAATCGGAAAGATACAAAAAAAAATTAAGATTTCATCTTCATCGAAAGGAAATTGAGATTTCTTAATATTTTCAAAAGAAATTATGAATTTTTTATTTCAAATATTGAAAATTTATTTAACTGGACAATAAAAAATCGATGAATTTAAAATTAATTTATGAAAAACTTCTTATAATTTCCCATATCTTCCCATAGTACCTTAGGTACATTAATTTTTTTTTCGAAATTATTTAATTTAATCTTCTAAAAAACTAATAAAATATTTTCCCAAACCCAAAATTAACACAAAGACTAGACAACTTTTTTTTCATATTACATCCTAAAGTTACACATTTTCCGATAGCATAAGCATAAAAAATAAAACTTTAATTTTGTTGTTGATTTTTTTTTTTTTTCAATTATTGCAAAACAATTTTATGTACATAATTTTTTTGTTTCTTGCCTCGTTTTTCTTATGTTGCAATTTCCACACAATCTTTGCAACAGAAAGAAAAAAAAATAAGCAAAATTATAGTTGAAACATTAAATTCTATGCTACAATAAAAATAAATATAGGAAAAAAAAAAACACGATTTTTTGTTTATAAAAGTTTTTAAACAAAAATAAAATAGAACTTGAATTTGTTTGTGTATGAGAGAAACTCATACCGAAATATACTTTTATGTTTTGTAATCTTAAGAGGAGGCAAAAAACATAAAAAAAAAAAAAATCAGCTGCAATTTTCAAAAAAGATCCATTTTTTATTTGTACAAAAAAAATGTTTTTTTCATTTATTTTACATTATAATAAATTTAAATAGATTGTAATTTATATTTAAAGAAAAAATACTATAGCATAAAAATGTTTCAGTGTGTAGGCACAAAATGATGAAAAACAAATACACATTTATATTTTCTGCAATGATTATGCAATCTGTTCTCGCATGCACTTTCTATTTTATTGCATTCAATATTATATGTGTGACTCTGGGTATTAAACCACAAACACGAAATTATTTATCATAATTCTTTATAATACGAAACGGAAGGGAATTTTCGTTTTTCATATGAGATTTTTTTTGTATAATTATATTTGTTGGCTATAGTAGAGCAAAAATAGTTCCATTCTACCACATAATGTACTCGTAAGTACTTAGCAGCAGTGCAGTGCATTCATCAATTCGTAAATTGGAGAAACAACAGTAGTAAATGTGAGACAATTTGAGTGAATTTTTATTTGCTTAAATGGAATGGAGCAACTTACAAGATAGAAAAAACATACTTTCAATTTTTTTCAATTTGATTAATTAATTATTCCAACTAAATAAGACAAATTTCTATATTCGAGTTAACAGAAAAATGTGGAAATTATTATAACATAAATCTGCCAGAAAAATGTTTTATGAATTATAAGTATGAACGAATTATTGATAACATACACTTTTGACAGATCGCATTGGCAACTCACAATTTTGACAGATCGCATTGGTAATACACATTTTTGATAGTTCGTATTGGCAATTCACATTTTTATTTGACAAATTTAAGTAATATATAAATTACGAATTTATGGTTTGCAATTTTTAAATGTTAAAGAGTAAAATATAGATTTTAAAGCAGCAGATTTAGTGGTAAAATTAAAATGTTTATAATCCTTTAAAAAAAGCCAGACAATTTTTTAATAATATCGTAAAATACAAAGGCCTTAATGTTAACAATGCGTTTATCATTTTATAGTAACATTAATTGCACATGCAACATATCAATTGTCTTATATGGCAACACTGTTCTATTACAAAAAAAAATTAATATATTTTTTGTTTAACTCATGTTTAACTGCAGCATTTTTGACATATATATAAGTATATAATATTATTTGAATTTAATTCACATTCTATTTCAGGATTTATAATAACATTTTTTTCAAAGTTTCCTATTGCTCGTTTAATTTTATTACTTCGTATATTTCGGTTCAATGTTCACAGACTATACTATAAAAAAAACGAAAAACAATATTAAACAATTTGTAATATACTTGAAATCTCTCATATAGTTAGATAGATTTATATTTTGTTTATAGTCTCATAGTCAATATTTTTTGTAATTTAATGAGAACATGAAATTGTTGCAACAAAAAATTCAAAATCTGCAATAAAAAACCTTGAATACAAAATGAAAGGAAACTCTAAAATGGACAAATTTTAAAATACTTAGTTGTCTTAAAACCAACGTAAAAAATATTTATAGCTTTGTGAATATTTTTTGTACAAAGTAAGGGGAAAAAATTAATTATTAGAAGTTGTAGCAGAAGTTTTTTTAATTTACTTAATCTGAATCCGGGAATAATCACAGCTTTTCCCTATGAAAATTTACATTTTCGGCTTAGTAAATGTTTTAGATTTGCTAAATATTTAAAGTCAGAATAATTTGTTAACATTTTATGTTACTACTGTTTTATGTTTGTTCTAGAAAAAGGGTTTAGCAAAGCTCAGAAATCGATTGGTAAGCAAATAAATATGAAATGCAACGAAATATTAAAAGATTTAATTAATTTAGTTTATTTTCTGACTAATACTTCCCGTATAGCCTGCAATACAACAATTATAACAAGATCTATATCAAAATATTCCATAATTATCATCACAAATCTTTAAACCATCCAACAGTGACCAAAAAATTTATCCAAAATAGAAATCTTTACATTGAACACATTTTTTTTCTCCTTCGGATCATTTACCTTGAATTATAATATTAAGTTTCATTATTTTTGTACTTATAAATCCCCCAGAGATTGCATCATATTTATATTTTCATCTCAAATTACGTGATTTTTTTTTTCTTTAAAAAAAAAAACAAGCGATGCACAATATTGAAAAACGACATCACCTGCTTTTTATTTATTCGTTTCAAAATTCTCAGAATTATGTAATATCCCACCGCCCTAAACAGAAAAATATGAAGCAAAACATTCTTAAATTTCTGGTAGTGTCATTAGGTCAAATTGTAAACATAAATTCCGAAGAAGACAAAACGAGATTTGGTGTGACACAAATTTTTCTTATTACTTAATAATCAGCAAAAAAATGGTAAAGAAAATTTGTTTGAAAGTGATAATAATAAAAATATGAAATTTGATTTATTTGATTTGATACATCAATGAATTGGGAAGCCAAAGGGCCACTAAAATAGAGAAATTAAATTAAAGCAAAAAATTGATAATAAAAAAATTGAGGTCACTTGGCAAAACATTTTTTTTAATAAAATATAGAAAAACTATTAAATTTATTTGTTATTAATAATTGATAGAGTTTTGTAGTGTGAGATTTTTGGCCAATTACATATATAAATAAATTATGAAAAATATTTATTAATCATTTTATTAACAATTCTTCCTCATTGAATTTTAAGCGCCATCTGTTGGAACATCAATATATTTCTTAATAGACGATATATTTCCGTGATAAATTTTGTTATGGCCTTTAAATTGAATTTGATCACACAACAAAGAAAAATTAAATTCAAAATGCACTTTTATTTATGGGAACAACAAAAACCTTGCATGTCAATATTTTAATTAAATGAAATTTAAGAGTTTGTGTTAAAAAAAGACGATTGTTAAAAATTCAATTACTGTGCAAGGAAATTATAAGAGCTTAATTACTTGAAGAGTTTAATTACTTGATTTATAAGTAAGTCAAATAATATCAGGAGACGAGATAAACTAACAGTTGACCGTATAGGGTTGGATTTTTGCAAAAATGATCAGGTTTCTTGAGTTATTTTGATAACGATTCTATATTACTTTAAAGCTACGAATTTCACTAGTTTTCAAAAGGATATTATAAAAAAAATACTAGCAAATAATTTCAACAATCAAATGTCGACTATTCTTTGTTTCTAAAATGTCTAAAAACGTTTATACTGTCAACTACCGCGACTACTAACAATAATTTTTCACTGGTTAAATATTTTTTTTTAAAATGCATTAATAGCATAAATAAATATTAATTTAATAGTCAAAACATTTCAAGTTCATTAAATAAATAATTTTTTAGTTATAAAAAAAAATATTGAATAGAAATAATTTTAAATGCACAACGAAATGGGTTTGTGTGAAGCACATATTGAAATTTGAACAAAAATTTGAAATATTTTTGAATTTCCTATACTCCTGTATGATTATGAAACTAGTTGTCTAAATTATCTCATTTGGATTGTTAGATTTCAAGGACCTCGACAGATGATCTGAATATTTCAAATGTTCTATTTCGAGTCATGGTTCATAACGATCATGTAAAATGAGTGCGATTATCAAATTGAGAGCTTAAAGCTAATAATAATCTAAAAATATATTGTTACACAAAGCCCCTAAATAGTCTGCTCAGCTCTGAGGAAGTTTCATTCATTAAAAGTAAATTGTCTCGACCTGTCAAAGAGACACTCATGTTAATTGTTTTACAGTAAAGATTTTATTGTAATGCTCAACAAACACAAAAAACAGGTGAAAATTAAATACATAATTTTAAAAATAAATAAGTATATTATTTAAATTTTTTTTAAAGATTTGTTAGAATTTACGAATCTGTATTTACGAGTCCATTTAAAAATTAAATCAAATAAAAATTATTATAATCTTTAAATTCTATTTTTATTTACTTAATAATATTTTTTTTTTGTGCTGTTCAAGTGCAGGAAATGAAAATTTTTTTCTGAAGGTGAAAAAATCGAATGCAATTTTTGAATTAAAAATGAAAAAAAAAATTACTTATTTCTACGTTTGCCAAGTAAAATTAAATATTGAATTGCAATTTTGTTTAAACAGAAAAAAAAATCTTGTGAATGTGGTCAAAGCTTTTTCGTATATTTATTTGCAATTTATTTTCAGGGTTTTTTTTGTTGTTTTTTTTTTTAGAATTTTCTTCTAAAATAAATCACGTAAATATTTCATTACTTTTCATTTTTAGTACTGTGTCAAGTATACTCGTAGATTTTTTATTAACATTGACTTAACATTGATTTAACATCGTTTCAAAATATGGCGAGAACAATAATTTCCTTAAACGTGTTTATATTTTGATTATTTCAACTTTTAAAATGGAAATTTTTTTATGGGATGCGAAAAGTAATTACTAGAATTTAGAATTTAGTTAAGGATAAAAGGATATAATTTATTTCTTAATAAATTTCAAACAATCTGTGACATTACAGGAATTTTTTATATCTACTAATTTTACGAATTGAACCCTCGAATAAATATTATTCAAAATTTTCCAATTTTCCTACTTGCACTTAAGAATTTTGTTACGAGGATGATAATAATTATTTTCTATAATTCATTAGGGTTGCAATGTAATCTTTATTGATGTCAGTTTCGTTGGATGGTAGAGAAAATTTATAAGACATCTACTAAAAAATTCTACTCTTTATCTTCAATGAATCTTTAAGATTTATTTAACAGCTTCGTTAGAGGATCAATAAATTTAAAACAAATATAATTGCAACAAAAATTAATGATATTTTCTTGATTCAAAATATTCAGTCGATTTAATTTAAAAATGGGTATTTTACATTAAAACTACGACAAATATGAAAATGGATTTAACGACAAAATTACATTCAATTACTTTTCTTAAAATTGACATAAATACCTAAAAAAATTACAAAAAATCAAAATAAGAATTTCAAACCCACATAAAATTGCTAAAATTTAATTACTATAAGAAAAGTTTTTTTCAAATTTTAAGTATTGTTTTCCTTTCTGGAAAACTGCAATTTAACAAAACTAAGAAGAAAAAAACTAAAGTAAAAAACATCATTGCACTGTGTTGCGCTCTATTGCGTCAATTATAGTAGCGTTTTTTATATTTCCAGCAAAAATATTAAAAATTTATGTTTAATTATGCTGTGCACTTAGTTAATTTTTTTTCCTTGTTACAATCATTTTCAAGAAAAGGTTAAGCACTTTTAAACATGGAAAAAAAACTTATAGAAAATTATATACCACGTACCACCGAACCGAAAGCAAACAAAGCAAAAAGCATATTGCAATTTGAGTATTTACGTATTTGCTCTCTAAACTCTAAAATGAAATGACTCTAAATAAATTAATAATTTTAAAATTGAATTTTAATTGTGAACAAGAACCGCGAAAGGGTTACAAATATCAGGGTTTGGTGGCAATATTTTATCTATTGCAATTTTCTCACAATTTTGATAAAAAAAAATTGTGAAATATTTAAAAACTTGAAAGTTTAAAACTTCTTATTTTTTATCTTTGTTTAAGTTGGAAAAAAAATTATTATATTTTGCCATCAGCGACACAACAAATGAAAAAAATATATTTAAAATGCATTTGTGTCAAATTGTGTGGGTTTGATTTTGGGTAGAAGAAGTGAAAAAAAAACCCGCCAACGAATTTACAAAAAAAAAAAAATAGAAATGAAATTTAAATTTTAGTCATTTTCCTATGAGAAACAAAAATCTTATCTTCAAATGAACAAAAAAAGCTTCATAATTTAATCTGCAATTTAAACAAAGCTGAAAATTGCAACAATTTAAAATTGTTTTCATAAAATATAAGAATTGCTTTTAGCACTGACAATTCAACAAATTTCCGAATTTACGACAACGATTTTTGTGATTCCCGGAGAACCGGACAGAAACTGATTTTCCATCGCGCGATGCCTACAAGTCAACAATTATATTTGAAACTGTTACGAAATAATCTCTGCAAAAGTAAGTTCTCATTTTAAAATCCAATATAGTCAATAATTTTGGTATCATAAAAGTTTAGTTTGTTAAATGGTTTTTTCCTGCAAAATTATTTATTAGGCGTGGAAATTTTGAAAATTTGATATGGAAAATATATTTTTATAGTTAATACAACATTTATTTCTTTTTTTTTTAAAGTAGGTGTTGACGACGACGGTATGCTGTGTGTGCAGCTGGTTTATTGCTGTTTTGAAAATTAATGAAAATGATTAAAAAAAAAAATTAATTGGAAAATATTTTTATTATATGATTTATGAAATTTTATAGAAATGATAAAATTGTTTGGTACAATAATTTCAATATGGAATATAATTGAATATTTAAATAAAATTACATTATTTTTATTAGGTTATAAATGTTTAATCAATGATCAATTAATCAATGATATTTTACTATAAATAATTTTAAAGTCATAATTATTTTTAATATTATAAATATGTACTGGAATTTTGTAAAGAAACTAAATTTACTTATATGCTAATATAAAAATCATAATTTTCCTACATTGCACATTTGTGTTCAGTAAACCATGGCGCAGATTTAATTGAAATAGTGAATTTAATTAGTGAACTTAAGTACTCAGTGCATAAAATGCTTAAATAATAATAATTTAAAAAAATATAAAAATTTGAAATTACTAAATGAACTGTTCATGCGCGAGAATCGAAATATTTTTTTTTTTCAATTACTTTTATTCTGAAACGAGAAATAAACATAATAAAAAAAATATGAGGGTTTTTTATGTTTTATAAAAATTGCATATTAAATTTATATGTACAATGCTTCAAGTTATGTTAATTTTCTTATGCTGGTTTATATAGCTAAAATGAATTGAACTTTTCAACGACCGGAAAACACTTACAAGTCTTAATAAAAAATAATATTTAATAAAAATAAAAATTATATTCATTAGATTTTTTTAAGTCTAAAATGCAGCATAAAATTCTTATTAAATATTTATATTATTAGAGACAATTTCATAATAAATTTTATAGAAATTATTAAATTTTATCAATTACTATTATTGCGGTGGCATTTTTTAGCCTTAAAAATTATAAAATTATTGTTTACAAATTTCGAGTGAGCCTTTTAAATTTCATTAAAATTATAAATGAGGTCGTGAGTTGAATTCTCGGCCAAGGCCAGCAATGCAATGAATACGAAATTTGACTCAGTACACGATAATGCCTTCAGCTTGTTGCAATAAATATGTTTCTCTGCTACAGAATTTATGGTTCACAATTCATATAAAATTAGTAGGTCCAAAATTGCAATAAATGTCAGGAAAGCCTCTAAAGAGGTAGGCCTAATTAGGCTCACATCGGGCTGCTGTGCTGTTAAGCCCAATAACAAGAAAAAGATCTGTTTTTACTTTTCTGTAATTTTCAAATTTTGCAACTCTAATTACTTACAGTTACATTACATATTTTACATAAAAAACTGGCGAAAAATGCTTAATTTTTTATTTCGTAGAAAATCTATTAATAAAAGCGAAAGTTAAACGTAACTTTTAATTTAAATAATATTTCATAAATTGAATTTAGCTACAAAAATAAAAGTGCAATAAAATAAGATATTAAAAATTTAATAATAATTTTAATATGGGAGGATGCAATGCAACAAAATAATAAAAATTAAAAAATTTAATTATGAAAAATTTCAGCAATTAAAAATTAAATTAAATTAAATTTAAAAAATATTTTTTACTTTCACTATAAAGCAGAAATATTTAAAATTAATTTCAAAATGAGAACAAATTTTTTTAATTTTAAGCCGGAAAATGATAGAAATGTCAAAATTAGTGATGTCAGCAATGATAATTTAACTTATTTATAATAGGTAACTACTTGTATCTATTAAAACGATTTGATAATATAGAAATGGCAACAAGGAATGGTAGGGTAATTGGTTGGGGATGGTGTTGATTCGAAACAAAATAAGTAAATGCAAAAATTCACTATTTTTACGAATAATGCGGCAAATATGCTAAATGTTTAATCAAAAAGTGTTGATTTATGACAGTGCAAATTGCGAAAATATAGTAAATTAAACTGAAATTCAAAATATTTCAAAGTGAAGATAAATTTCAAAATACTATTTATGTAATTACTAACGTAACATTAATTCTTGTTAGATAATTACAGTCTTTTAAAGCAAATCCACTAAATTAATTATACAATTGGTGTTAGGCTAAGATAGTTTTTAAATTTTGCAGCGCCTTAAAATTTTAATTTTAATTAGACAAAAAAAAAGATTTTAGTTATTAAAATTACAAATAAACCTGTCAAAGGCTTAAAGGTCATTAAATGTTAAAATACTTTTTTTTTACTTAACTATATTTTGAAAATAATTATTTTTCATTGAAATGTTGCAAAACTTTTTGATACATCGCTTTTGTTGCATTTTATTAGTGAATGCGAAAATATGTGCAATAAACTTTGCTTTAAGAAAAAAACATTTAAATAACAAATCAAATTTTGGTTTCACCATAAAAAAAAATTCCAATCGCCATAAAAATATATTTTCGAAATTTAAGAAAAATTAATGTGCATTTACACAAATTGGAATTTAAAATGAAAACGCATTCTCCTCTCTAAGGTCTAAGCTAAATAACAAATATTTTAATAGAAAAAGAACGCCAGGTCGCCGCTTGTCCTACATTTTCTGCTGTTTAAAAAGACAAACTTTTTTAAAACAACTTTCGGACTAACAAAAAAATATTTTTTTTTTCATTTTGAAATAAATTTAAATTAATAGTAAAAGAAATAATAAAATGCGAGATTAAATTACTTGTTTATGACTGTTCCGCTTTGCAATATTGATACTAAAAAAATGCTGTTACACGTGTGCATTGCGTTTGTCTGCCTAAGCATTTTAGAATTAGAGAGAGAGTGGTAAATAAAGTTTCTAGGATTGGTTTTATATGTAAACCTCGCCCAAAAAATTAAATTTACTATGATTTTTGTCGAATTCTTGAAAAAGCAATAATTTATTTTGAGTCGACAAGTAAATGGTTTAATAATTTCAAACTATTAACTTTTTAATTTTACTCATAATAGTCATCTCGACTCAATATCGCATGAAAATTTACAGCTCTATATTTTACTTAAATTAGTCATTTTCCGTCACATTTATGTCAGAAAGGGCTTCAAAAAATTGAAAATAGCTGATCACATTCCTCGAAATTATAAAAAGGATTTCTGCAATCAGTGGTAATTGAGATTATTATACCTGAGGGGTGGACATAAACACATCCTATAAAAAAAAAGTAAAACGAAATAATCAAAAAAATGTCGCAATTATGACAACTTTCGGACAGATTCTTATATGCTATCGTAATTAATTTGCAATTACATGTTTTTATAAATAATATTCCGCGAATTCCCATCATTGATTATAATTATAATCAACCAACAAACCCCCTTGACAAATTACTGCTATTACTTTGTCATTATATAATTTGCAAAAAATTAAAACCAAGAAATTATTTTTTTGCAGGTAAGTAAATAAAGTTCTGCATGGTTTGCAATCAGACGCTTATAATTCGGGAAAAATATTTTTTTATTTATTATTTTTCAAGTCGCAATTTTGTCTTATAATTTTGAAAGCTTATTTGTCTCTCCTCTGTTCGCAGTCTATTCGAAGGTCAAAACTTTGGGATTTGCTTGTACAGATAAAATTAATAAGCTAGTAAAAAAACCAACAAAAAAGTGTTATGAGCAATAAACAGAGAAAAAAAAACCATCTAAAATGCATTTTAACAAAAAAAAAACATATTAATTTTTTTTAGATTGTTATTATTTTTTTTTCTGTTCATAGAAAAATTTTATGCTTGTATCTTTTTTTAAAAAATTTTTTGTTGTTCAATTAAAATTTGTTTTTTGTTTAGAAAAACTAGTAAAATGCATGCGCATATTTCTAATTTTAAAGATATTACGAAATTTCATAAAGTTATAATGGTTTTTTTTTACTTAAATAGGAATTAAGGTAGACGAGTTCAAGAAATCAGATTTTAAGTTTTTTTGAAAATAAATTTTATGTTATGAGTAATAAAATTTATTTAATGATTTATTTTTTTGAAGAAAATTTTAATTAATTTTTTTTTTGCTTGAAAAGTTGAATTTTTTGTTTATGTAATATATTAGAAGTCATTTATGGTTTATATGAGCGCATAAATCGTTTAAATCCTGAATCAGTTTTTTATTTAAACAACCCAAAAAAACAAATTTGAGTTTACATTCGGACCAACAGCGAATTTTACAACGAACGAACGAACAATTCGCTGGCGATCTAGAAGAAATGGTTCTGCGTTCACTCGGCGTCCACACATACCGAATCTTAATGTGGACCCGGCTTTATGTAAGTAATTTTTGTAGTCAGCGGTAATTTCTAAATTTATGAAAGTCAAAGCTTATTTTTTGAGGACCAACAAAAAAAATTAACTTTAAAACTTCTTGGTGATAATTAATCGTTTATATTTCTTTTAATTACAATTTAATAAATATTATAACAACAATTTTCCAATTAAAAAGGAATAAAATTTCTAAAATATACAATTAAAATTTTCAATTTGCATAAACATAAGTATCTTTTACATAAATCAGTATATATATAACATAAATCCAAAAAGAAGAATGTTGTCAATCGAAAAATGTGTAATTAAAAAAAAAATATTATGTTTAAGAGGAAACAGAAATGGAAATGGGGTCGTCGTTTATTTAAATAAAGTAAATTTATTTATTCATTAGAAAAGTTCTACCATAGAGAAGAGAAGGGTTGGAAAAATATATATATATATATATATACAAATTCAAATATCAGCCATTTTTTTCCCTGGTTTAAATGAAAAATATGTGAAGAATGTTTATTAACCAATTTTTTATTTCACACAGTTGGTAATTTAATTAATCAATAAATGAATTATTGCAAATTTTATTACTTTATCCAGAATATGGCAAAATTATAGAGAAATTCTTGAGAAATGAAAATTTTTTAGAGGAATCATAATTTTATGAATTTCAGATTGGAGTATAGATTAGAAAATGTGTACGAGCTGTTGCTAAACTAAAAAAAATTATAGTAAATAGTGAAAAGTGAAAGTAATAGAGTGTCAAGAAAACGTCTAAGAGGTAGGATCAAGCCCATTTTGGACTGTTGAGCGAAAAGAAGAAGAATATTTTTTTCATTTCAGAAAATTTCATTTAAAATTAGCCACAATTTATCATCTCTATACCAAAAATATCGTTCAAGGCTTAACATATTTATTTACTTATAATGATAACGAATTTTGTTTTCCTTATTTCTTTTCTATATGTAGTAAAAGCATAAAAAGTGTATTATGAGGGAGTTTCATGTTGTTTGAGATCCTACAAATAAAACAAAAGCAGCAACAACATTTAAAAAAAAATCCTTAGTTTCAAGCTAAAGGATATACTATCTAACGTACGATGTAGATTTATCCTCTCTATATACACACATCATTGAAGTTTTTGATTGTTTTTTGTTTTTTAAATATATAAAAAAAAACCAATAAAAAGAAAAACGTGATGTCTACAAAATTCTAAAGGAAAATACACACAAAATCTATACAACAAAACGGATCAAAAACACAAAATTTTAAATTGAAATCTACTACATACATGGATACATGTAAGTAAAAAAAAATTCTTTATTAGAACTTTTTTATATTTATATAATAATGTAACAGTGTTTGTTACACATACAAAAAAAAAAAGGACGAAAATATATTTAGAAAAAAAGGACGACCGACACAACGATGAAACTTTCTTTACAAAATACACGATTTCTTCTTCTTTCTTCTCATTTTTTTTTGTTGTGTTGAGAGTAGAGTATACAACCCCAAACCCAAAGTCAGTAACACCATCAACAAGGATATATAAGCTCCTATACATAAATGTATAAGTACTAATTTTCGAAAGTGAGGAAAACATAACAAAAGGCAAAAAAAAAAAAGGAAATTCTAAAAATAGTAATAACAAAAAAAAAGAAAACAAAATTGGAAAAAAAAAATTGAAATCTTTATTAAAGTTAAAAAAAAATTCTGGAATATTAAATGTAAAAAGGACTGAAGAATAAAAGGATATTCTAACGAATGGAAATTCAAATGTAAAATTTAAAATTAACTCTTTTTCAATTGTTGATAGAAAAATATTTTTGATATACTAAAACTGAAATTGTTTGTTGGCGTTGGCAGAACTGATTTTGACATTTCTGTTAAATTGTAAGAAGACTGTTTTGATTTAAAATTATAAAACGATAATGAAGTAATTGTAACGAACAAAAACATAAGAAATGTAAAATCTAAAGTCCCAGGTATCAATCAGCAGCAAAAATTTCAATCAACAGCAAAAAAATGTTTTCAGTATCTCTTGACATTTCTGTATGCCAAATGACATTTGATTTTGATTTTGACGTTTCTGTAATGTCAAATGTAAAAAAATCATTTTCCTAGTCATTAATAGTCTTTTTACAAATTAAACTAATCTTTTTTATAATTCAAATTCGACAATTTTCTATAAATAAAGACGAAAACTTTGGAAAATTCCAGTTGTCATTTTAGAGAAATGAATTTACGGATTTTTGAGATGAGATTTTAAAAAGGGTTTAGTCAAAATAAACAAAATATCCTTATAATCATTTGAAAATAGAGAAAATATTAAACATTGTGCATACTTCCTGTTCAACAGGATATTTTTTTTTTATGTTTGTATTTATATTCTTTTTCGGATATTCTTTCCGGTAATATTTCCTTCCATCGAATACTTTAATGCTACTATACATGCATACATGGTTAATCCCTATACAACTGTTAATATTATATGAGCAAGGATTAATTTTTTTTTTCCTTGGATTTTTTAAAATGAATTCTTTAAGCACAGACAGAAACGAGATAAAAAAAATTCTTTATAGATTTGTTTGGGAGGAGATTTTTTATTACATTTTTTAAGCATATTTAACATCTTAATATAGATTATTATCAAAATATTGTGTCCAATTTGTTACGACACAACTGAAACCGCCATTTTGATAACAATATAAATCCGCCATTTTGATAAAAAGAAACAAAAACAAATATATTACGCCATTTTGCTTCAGAAATCTTTATATTTAATTTTCCCGGTAACGACATTTCGTTTGAACAAACCTCCTAGATTTTTAGATCATAATTTAGGATATTTGATTTTTTTCTGCGGTAATTCCTACATTTTTGGATAAACCAAAGAATTTGGTTTAAAAAAATAAAAATGTATAATCTCAGACAAATGAATTTTGATTTTTTAGTGTATACAGACCAAAGTCACATTTTTAGTGACCCATCGCAGTTATATAAATCATTTTGTCTATTCGAAAAATTCAGAAAATATAAATTACAAAAGTTGTCCACTCTCCTCAGTCCATCAAAATAGAAAAATTGAAATAAGAAAAAGAGAAAAAAAAATGTCTAATTGTTTATCCTTTGAAATTACCAAACCTCACATCCCCAAGAACAAATTTGTTTTAGCCAAAAAATCTGTATGCATATTTAATATAAATTATTATATAACGCAAAAATATATTTGGCCCCCCGCCTCCCCCCTTCAACTACATATATACTTAAATGTGTGTAATTATTTTTTTTTTATTTAATACTTTTAATTTTCTGTTTACACAAATGAAGGGCGTCCGCCAATTCAAGTAATTAATGGCGTGAAGGCGGGAAAATGGGGTAGTATTATATAGAGACAATGTAGAGAAAGGTATATAAATTAACTACGCGTTGTACACACGCAATAAAACAAGCAGACATATAACAAAACCACATTCTGAACAAATATAGTCCCCACATTATAAACATAATCCGCCCTATCATCAGGGGATGTTATTCTTATTAATTTTTGGGGTAAACAACAATTTCACTATTAAAAAAATTTGAAATTTAAAGTTTCCAAAAAAAGATTTAAAGTTTTATGACTTAATAATAGCTGATATAATCTATCAAAGAGTTTCGTATGATACACAATGTTCCAGAACAAAGTGCAGATTACGATATTTGCCAAGAAATGTTACCCGTTATTTGTTGGAAGTTAAACATTTATAATTATTATTGCACTTTAATGTGACATCTACGGGGAAGCGACATTTACGTGATGATTGCAATTTTAGGCGACAGCTACGTGACCCAACCGACAATTGGTATTATCAAACGATTGACCATTCCAATACAATTATCCAAATTGAACAAATTTGAATTATGTAAAATTATATTAGTACAAATTTACATTGGAATGGTCGTCGTCGTACCAATAAAATCATGTTACATATTTTAGTTTCTTTTCTATATTTTAGTACCAACGAATAATATTTAAAGGCTAACTTTAAATTGCCTTTAATTTTCTAATCGTAAAGCGTAAGGTGATAAGTTAACACACATATATGTACAGCACACCAAACAATAATAAATAATGTTGAAAAAAAATTAAAATTACACTTTCATAAAATACCGAACACATCCCAACCAATATTAAATAATGTTGTTTACTTCCATAAGGATGATGATTATGATGAAAAGAATCAACATAAAATATTTTCTATATTATTATATTTATTTCCTTTTTTGGTTGGTATTCGGTGTGAGTATAATATTATTAAGTGCGGGCGGATATGAAAATGTTACATGTTACAAATCTATGTAGACGAGGGTGCGGACTATTATGACGATATTCTTATTTAAGGATATATTTACATATATAAAAAAACAACAAAGCTATTATATTTTTTTAAAAAAATGTTTTTTTTTTTTTGAAAAAAAAAAATTATTTATAACAAAAATAAACAAATTTTTCAATAATGGAAGGATAAAAGAAGAGAAAACTATATAATATGGATAACAAATGCCTTTTGCGTAACGTAATGGTACAAAAAATAGTATCTGTAAGAAGAAATAATGTCGCGAAGCTGAGCTACTATGGAGTATAGTTTCATAATCGTTTGCTTTTTTTCTGAATTACGAAAATTATGCAAATTATTTCTTCATTGCCTACATAATGATTTAAGATTTGAAAATTTAAGATTATTTGGTATTCAGCGCCTCTAGTGGCAGAAATTTTAGATATGTTTACTAGCTTCGTATTTTACTCGTAATCACCTTTCTAAAGTGCCAGTCACAGTGATTACCAATAATATTTCAAATTTTATAATTTCAAATTTTGACAGCCCCATATATTTTACGTGCCGTTCGAATCGAAATCACTGTGACTGGCACTTAACGATTAGTCACACTTCATTTTTCATGATCATTTACTATATGAAATTACAATTTTATTCGGAAAAACATGTTTTCGAAAAATACGAATAGCGCCGCCTACCGGTAGAATTTTGAATTTGGTTCTCAATAATTCAAGCTTTCCATCGGTGGGTCTGTTATAAACTTATCTGTGCAATAACTACGTGAAATAACTGGTTTTTATTGTTAACATCGGACAAACGGACGAACAGACGGTTAGAGAAGCATTAACATATTTAAGTGATATTTTTAGGAAAAGAATTATCAAAAATATATTTTTGAAATATTTTTGTTCAAATGTTATTTGGAAAATTTTCTGTAAATTATCCTTTTTTGTTCATGAATTTTAAAATTTATTGTTATGTTATGGGGATAAGAAAATTGTTTAAAATATCCTTTTTTTTTATACTGGAAGTTTTTTCTTCTTAATTGGTTTCCAAATGACAATAATTTTTAGTAATTTCCAATATTTAAAGATTAAATGTTTGTTCGTTTAAAAAGAGGGGAGAGTGTTAAAAAAAAACGTTTGTCTTCAGAGAATATGTTTTGAATACTTTATTATGATTATCGACAATTTTCGTTTTGTTTATCCCCTAAGTAATTTTTCTTTATTTTACATATCTTATATAGATAAATTTTTATGTTGTATTGTTTATGCATAGCATAAAATACATTATAAATTATAAGAAAAGATAAATATTAAATGGTTAAACACTGGGCTTATTAAATTGATATTAATTTTTCTTATTTTTTTGGATTAAATTGTGTGATGCACGGATTGTAATTTTTATTGGATTTTTATTGAATGTATAAATAATTTTGTTTTTTTTTTTGGGGAGAATTTTCTAGTCTAGATTTAGTTGATATTTTTTTTACTTTAGCTAAAATTTATTAGCAGAACATCAAAGCCAAAATGTGGGCGCCGAGGAAGAGAATTTTGTGTTTGTTTGTTGCTGCGCTGCTGGGAAAAATTTGCCATTAATTTGAAAATTGACATTTGTTTGGTGTATAGAAAAAGGTGAAGTATTAAAGTCAGATCAAGTAAATATATTGGTTTTTGTGTCTTTATTCTATTGAATAATATTCGAATTACTGAACACACAAAAAATCTCTGGGGACGGAAAATCAAAATTGGGGGACGATGATAAATAAACACCAGGAAATATAGAGGATTGTTTATTAAATCTGTGTCATATATTTAAAAATCTAAATAAAAGAGTAACGCTTATTGGCTTGACTTTAATTTTTGTAATTTCTTGTGTATTTGTTTATAGGTATTTGCAAACCCAGTAGACTGATTTTATGAAAATTCTTGTTGACGATTTCTTTTACAACGAATTGTTTTCATAATTTATACTTTGATCATGGGACATTATTTTGTTTTAGTCCAATAAATAAAATAATTAACGACCTGACTTGTAAAAAATATGAGAGAGGAATTGAAACTCAGGTCATGCTCTGCTCAAATTCTAGCTACTTCACTTTTGAACTAGATCAATTCTGGTTAGCTCAAGAATTGATCAATCTATGAGCTAACTTAAAATTGAGTAACTCAAAAATTAGCTAAGTCAATCGAACCTGGTACAGGATCTGTTGTAGACTAAAATAAACAAATCTGCTTGTTTGAGCAAATTTCCAATTCATCATTAAATTAATTAACTAAGTATACAACATTTTCTTTATTTGAAATTATTTTCTCAGCAATTGCTTACCCAGGCAAGGCAATCTTCCTTTTCCATAAATTATTAAATTTTCATAATTTGTTAAATGTTTATTTTAACTTAGTCCTTGCTTTCCCTCCTCAACTCATAACAAATTTTGTTTAGAAGAAATGAAATTTAGCAAAAAGGTTTTTAATGACCAAATAAACAAAAAAAAATTTCAATTACTAATTAATTAATTTTTTACTATCATAATATTTTTCTAAAACTTATTAAGTCTTATAAAATATTTTATCACAAAAAGTCTAGTCACATCACAATCACACAGAAAAATAGAAAAAAAAAATATTATCAGGAGAGAAAATGAGTTTTTAATGTAATTATTAAAACCATTTTATGCCTGAGAAAACTCTTCAATTTCATTACGAAAAAAATAAAAATTACATTCTATCTTTTTATATAATATCACGCACCCATAGCACTACTATAAAACACTTGTATACGTATATCGAATATTAAACCCAAACAACCCCTTTTTTTCTGTATCAATTTTCTCATATTATATACAAGAATTATTATTCTTTGTAATTTTATGCTTGTTCCGTTCCTCCTATCAATTCCGCCTGGTATCCGTATAAAATGTTAGGCAAAAAAAAAAAAAAAAAGAAGTGCAAAAACTTAACTACACAACAACAAATACAACAAAATCAGATAATTATCGTATCGTGTATCTTTGGGTTAAAGAACGTTTTTTTTTTAAGTATATGATATGCAATTTCTAAGTACCAATTTATTTAACTCTTTAACGTTTCTATTTAGTTCCCTTTAATAGTCATTTCTTCTCATGTGCACTTTCTTATTCTTATTCTTACACATTCCTAACACCTCTAAGATGTATACATAAAAAATGTTGACTACACTTGGCTTGGCACAACGATGAATACGAAATGTAAATTCTCTTTATAGCTTTACACTTTTGCTAAAGCATTTTTCACAATTTACACTTTTGTAGGGTCTCTGTAAATAAAGTGTAAGTCAAAAGAAAATTATGCACTTTCTGTCGAAGTAATAAAAATATTATTATCATTGTGCAGATCACCGCAGAGAGTTTATAATAGAGAATATATTGGTTAGAGAATTGATATATTATAAGCTCCAAAAAAAGCATATTGCACCGTCGTCACTATTATCACTCCCTTGATGGTCATCAAATGTGAATACACACCAGAAATATTGGAACAAATATATAATGTCTATCTGGTGTTTTCATTCCAGACATTATTTTCCAGTTCAATAAAAATCAACCTTAATAAAACTTTCACACCAGAAAATTTTTAGCTGGAGGAAAGTTTATCCGTTTTTTTTGGGAAAAAGTGTATAATGTATGTCTACATAGTTAATTTAATATATAGAGATGACTATCAATAAATCTCTATTGCTATTAACGATTTGGACTTCTGTAACCCTTACTTAATTTTATTATATTTTTTAATATTGTTTACTGTCGCCTAACTTGATTATTTCCTGTCATCGTGATTTTCGTTGTTAATTTTATTATCAATTTTATAATATGTATATACATGCATGCATGTATTTAGTAACGATGAAGATACTCAAGCACGTTCTAATTTTATATTACACAACTAACAGCAACAGAACAGCATAAAAGCATAAAAAAAAATTAAAATGTAAAAAATTCTGATGGAGGAAATATAAATTCATTATTATGAAAATGTATTTCGTGATATGTATAAAATTGCTCTAGGGAATTTCTAATGATATGGTCTGTAAAATATTGTCGCATGTCATGGTCATATTTTTACAACTACTGTCGTTGGAATTTGAGTGGAATTATTGGTAACATTGATGTAGTACAAGTGTCTATATATCCTTAAATTCTTCCTTAAATTTACTTTAGTTAGAACCCCGACATAGCGAGTAGATCATGATTCATGATGAACTAAAATTAATCATAATTCTCACAATGCAATTTTATAAAGATCCAAAATTGTCATAATTAGCGAATCTTTGCAAACTGCTTCAATCTTAAACTACGTAATCATAATGAATAGAAGCAACTCTACAATTTACTTAAATCATTGAAATTTCATCCAGTCATTCCAAATACATAAATATGATTTTAAAGATGAAGCAAATTTTTCTTCCGTCAAATCCAATCTTCGTAAATGATTTGCATTATTTAAGGAACAGAATTTCGTCTGCATTTTATAACCCTATCATAACCAATTAAATCTTCCACAGTATACCTTAATCCTTGTGTATAGGACGTTTATTTCCATAAAACATTAGTTATTTCCTTCACATGCTATTTTGGAAGGATTGTGAAAAAAAAAACTCAAATGCAAATGACAGGCATTAATATTTTGTTCAAATTAACTTTGCAGCTTAAGTTTCTGGTGCTTGTCACAGACCAGAGAAGAAGAGTCTGTTTCGGTAATGTCTATAATACACGATGCTATATAAATTAACACTTAAGTTAGCTCCATTAGTATTCTTGCATCTACCTAAAATTTAGTTTAGCCATTTTTTTCTTTGTCCTGTCCTTCCTTTCAAAATTTGATTAGGAAACTTCAAAATTCTTCAAAGGCAGAATCCAAAATTGTATACCATCATCAAAAACATTTCCTTTTTTCCTCTAATACTGTTAATATTTGTATAAATATTGGTTTATGTTTAATATACACAAAAACTTTTTACTTTGCATGTTTGAAAAGGGAAGAAGAAATAAGGAAGAACAACAACAAAATAACAGATTGGGAAAGAACCTTCTTATGTACAAAAAAAAACATAAATAAAACATAAAATTATATGTTTATCAGAAAGAAGGAAAAAAATCGTTTGGGACTTTTTTTTTCTTCTTCTGATAATTTTTTTTTAATATTATTCTTTTCTCGTCTCTTTTCTCTTGAAACATAAAAAAAACATAGAAGAAAAATATTTATAAAAACAAAATTTTAAATTACATTCGACTCGACAAAACAAAACAAAAAAAAAATCTCTTTTTAGTTTGTCATTGACCTCGCGCATCCTCCCTTTGTCTGCGCGCGTGCTTTGTATTCAAAATATAACAAAAAAAAATGCATCAACCAAATGTACACCTTCCTATTGCGATGTTAATTTTTTTACTTATTAGTTTCCCTCTTGTCCCCGTTTTTAGACTCCACCACAACATCAACTCAATAACATCGACTCGAACTCGACATACTAGCTATCTAATTTGATTTTGTTATTGTAATGTGCAGAGAAAGAAAAAAGATAAATTGGAAATTAATATTATGAAATACAGTGAAACTAAAATAGTCTAGAAAATCAACAATATGTGGAATCAACTTGACTATCCGGTCTAGAAAACTAGAATAACAAAACAAAACCAATAACAATTTTTTGTTTATTAATGGAATTATGTGTGTTGTGCATTAAGATGGAGTGACTTTTCTTGATTGATCTACAAAATTCAAATAAATAAGAGTGTGAGTGTTGCATAAGAAAGGGTTTAGTCTATCGATTTTATATGACAACTTAGCCTATTGAGCTCATTTATTATGACGTTTGCTATTATATTTGGAACAACTACAGTGGAAAAATTTAATAATGCACCGTGGGAATACATACAATCCCTTTTTACTGTCAAATATAAAGGATGGAAATTTAAATTTATTATAATATTGACATCCCATATTGAGTAAACAACAAAAAACGTGACAAACTAAACGATTTGGGGTTCTTTTTAGTCGGTAGATTGGTTCTTATAGCAAATAAACAACGTCTTTTTTTTAACTTATCGCCTGTCGGAAAGGGAATCTACCGATTTTTAACTATAAGTTTACCTTGGATCTTTTGACGGATTTGCAAATACATGAATTTCTAATATCAGTGCACAGAACTGAAAATTGACTGGTTTGACAGATGAGAGAGTAAAATCATTCAACACACTGAAGTCATATATGTCCTTTTTACACTTCACTCGATGGCTTCCTCCTTATCTAGCACATTGAGCCAATCTTCCTTTCAGTGGGAAATTATCTAAGTTTTGCATGATTTTTTAAACTAAATAGGTTAAGTCAAATCATCCTTAAAGAACATAAGGATAACTTTTCATTACCTTTCACAAAGAGAAATTAAATTTCTTGCTAAAAATTTAAATCACTGTGAACTATAGAAAGATGTGAAGTGAAGAACGTTTTTATTGCATAATTCGCAGTTTATTTTTCTGTCAAGAATTCTTTACATTGAAACAGTTCCTTGTCAAATCGATTGATACTCTTAAGCGAAAATCTATTCTTACTCAAATATTCCCATTCCCATTAAGTTAGCCTTCAAATTTCGAATCTACATTTTGTTTTATTGTCTCAAATACACAAAATTGTACTCCACTCTAGATCAATGTCTGTAATTATTATTATTATTATTGGTTCATTTATTTGACGCCTTACACACTGTTTTCTTTGTAATGCTTTTTACATATATTTTTTTTTCCTTATTATTTACTTTTCCAGTTCTATTTACTACAAGCAAATAAATATAGGAAAAAAAAGTTTGTTTTGGTAATAATAAAAAAAAGTATTTTCAAATATAAACAAAAACAAAAAAAATTTATGATATGGAAAATAACTTTTCCTTTTTCGGAAAAAATAGACGACGACGATGACGGCGACACAACCATCGAAGACGAGACTTCATTTTTTTAAATTTTTAAAATGAAGTCAAAGTCATTTATTCTGCACTTTCTTTACTTAAATTTTAAGAGTTTTCTTTAAACATAAATTTAAAAAGAAAAATTCTAAGAATGATGGTAATTTAATTCCACCATTCGGGCTGGGGGAGATTCTAAATTTTAACCATCAAAAAGAAGACGAAGAAAATTATTAGGTGGGTGATTTTATTTTTTAAAAAAGTCAAATACAATTTTCTAGACTCTAAACTTAGAGTATGTACCTACACGTTTGGAAAACTTTTACTTTAAACGTGTGATAGTGACAGTTAAAAAGGTGTTTATGACTTTTTTAAAGTTTTTTGCGAACGAACAAAAACTTGTAATCTTGCAGAAAAAGAAAAAGATTTTCGGGGGAACACAAATAAGATTTTCGGGGAATACAAATAAGATTTTCGGTGAATGCAAATAAGATTAAATTTAAATGTAATTTTAACAAAACAAAAAAAAATATTTGTTTTAAATTTATTCGTGTAAGATGAAAATTCTGTCTGAGTGCACTTTTATCCTTTTCATTAAAAATTCATTTAGATTTACTTACTTGAAAATTATAATGTATAGTGCAATATTTTGTTGGAATGGTAAATGTTTATTTTTTATTGAATTTACGTCTTACCTGAAACGAAATAAAAAAAAAAATGAAATTAAAATAAATTTGCGAGAAAGGAAATATGTATAAGTAAATTAAAAAAGAAAGATTATTTATTAATCATTTCACTTAAGACAATTTGTTGTTCTTTGTATTAGGCTAATTTAGAGAGCGATTATTTAATGTCCTCTGACAACGACAACGTCACCGTGATTGACAATACGCCAACCTCCGACGCGGAAGACAAAGAAAGCAAAGCGTCAAGCGGTTCACAAGTGAAGCCCAGGAGGTTGTGTGGTGCGGCTAGGAAGAAGCTGAAGAGAATCATCTCCACAGGTATCCCGTACTATGAAGCAAGGGCTAAGTTGGACAAAGAGTACGAGGATATGTTAGCACGGAAAGCATCCGGCTCTCTGTGTATGAAACGTAATAGATCGGACGGTAGCACGCCACCGATGACTACAAAGAGGAACAAAGTTCATACACAGAGCAAGCTAACGTACAGCGAAGTTGCGAGTACTACCAAAGTAGGTATACTACCACGGCAATATCCTGTGCGGGCGCTCAGCGAAGAAGAGGCAAAAAAAGTTCAAAGGTCGATACTGAACGCCATGGACGAATTGCCCAGAGGCACCCATGTACGCTTCCTTGGATCGACACGCAAACCCGGATGGGTATCATTAAATTGCGCTGATGATGCTAGTAAGCAATGGCTGAAACAAACTATAAAAAAAATCAAGCCCTACAAAGAGGCGGATTTGATGTTAGTAGAAGGCAGAGATCTACCTGGTCACGCGGTTTGTTCTGGGTTCTTTCCTGATGAAGAGAATCTTCATGAGGAGAGGATCCTGGACCGACTGGACAGACAAAACGATGGCCTGCATACCCGGAATTGGAAGATTCTGAAGAGGACATCTAATGAGAAGGGCCACCGTTTGGTTCTCTCAATAGATGACGCATCTGCTAGAGTCATTCAAGGTATGGATTGCAGACCATGGTTCGGTCTAGACAAGATAGATCTCCGTCTAAGAATCCGTGCTGGTGGAATAAGTAGGAAAGAAGAAGAGATGGAAACATCAAAAGGTAAGGTACAGCAAGGTGAAGTGCAGGCGGCTCAGGGAGCTCCTGTGCCAACACCAGCTGTTTCAAGGATAAGGAAGGAAGTAGGTGAGAAAAATGTAACAACACCCATGCCAGCGCTAGTAGAAGTGGTTAAGTCGGCATCGGAACCAGTACCCTCTACCAGCGGAGTGATCAAGAAAATGTTCAGGCCACCACTTAAGGCTGATAATAATAAAGAACACAGAGAAGAAAGACAGGATAGAGAGAGGCGGACGGACCATCGTAGGAGATCCCCTCGGAGAGAAGCGCCCAGAAGAAGGTCCAAATCCAAAGATAGGAAAGATGGTTGGAGAAGAGTGGAACACGGCAGGCCGGCACGATTGGATGCCTCCAGCCGTCACAGAAGAAGAGAGGCGTCTCGGAGCCCACCCAACCATAGACGTAGCAGGGCGGACTCTAGGAGTCCCCCGTCAAGAAGGAGATAAAAGATGTCCTGGAAGTGCATCCAGGCAAACCTGCAGCACGCCAAAGCTGCATCAGCAACACTCAGCTGCAGGTTTGTAAAAGAAGACGCTAACATAGCGCTCATCCAGGAACCCTGGCTTGCAAACGGTAAGATCTGTGGGCTAGGAGTGTCCGGAGGTAAGTTACTTTACGACAATACAAACTCGAGACCAAGAGCTTGTATTTTATTTAATAAAGAAACTAATTACGTTCCAATTACAGAATTCTGTCAACAGGACGTAGTAGCGGCAATAACTGAACCAAAAGGCGAGTTGGAGAACATCATAGTATGTTCTGCATACTTTGCTGCGGATCAACAATGCCCACCACCCGAATTAATAGGACTGCTACTTTTTGCAAAAAGGAAGAAAATGCAGCTATTGGTTGGATGTGACGCCAATGCTCATCATACAAATTGGGGTAGCACGGACATTAATATTAGGGGTGAGTCATTACTTGATTTTATTACTAGTTATAATCTCTCGGTAGCAAATTCGGGTAATGAACCAACATTCGTTAATAGAATAAGAAATGAGGTGCTAGACCTAACAATAACAACCCCTTTCTTAGCGAATAAGATAAGTAAGTGGCACGTCTCAGATGAGCCATCTTGTTCGGACCACAAACACATTAGGTTCGATATAGTAGGAGTAGGCCCCTTATCGATCACGTACCGCCCCAAAAAGAAAACTAACTGGTCGTCATTTAAAGCCGACGTAGGTAGTAAAATAGAGGCGATCCCGGACAAAATTAAAGATATTGAGGACCTAGAAGATGCTGCTATGATGATGAAAACGGCGATCATAGGAGCCTTTGAAGAAAACTGCACTATGCGCACAAAGCGCAGCAATAGACAGGTAAATTGGTGGAATAACAATCTCTCCGATCTTAGAACTAAGGTTAGGAGACTGTTCAATAAGGCGAAAAATAAGAGCCCACAAGAATGGGAAATTTACACGACGGCTCTCACGGAATACAATCGGGAGATTAGAAAAGCAAAAAAAGCCTCGTTTCAGACGTTTTGCGAACAAATAGACGAACTTCCTGTAGCAGCACGTATCCACAAGGTGTTAGCAAATGAAAAGCCAGGCGCCATAGGACTCCTCAAAGGGGAAAATGGTCGCTATGCCGAATCAAAAGCGGAAACTCTAAAAATACTTTTAGATTCACACTTCCCTGGAGCTGCAACACTAGAAAATGACAATAATGCTACCAGCATTTCCCAAAGAAAACCTCATAAAGAAGACTGGAAACTGGCAGCTAAGATCATCAGCCCAGAACGGGTCAAATGGGCAATCAACACTTTCAAACCCTTCAAATCAGCAGGACCAGATGAAATATTCCCGGCCCTCTTACAAGAAGGAGGAGAAAAACTAATACTAATACTAACAAGGCTTTTTAAAGCTAGCTTAGTGTTTGGTCACATACCAAAAGCATGGACACAGGTAAAAGTGGTATTCATACCTAAAGCAAACAAAAGGCTGAACGGCGACCCAAAAAATCTACGACCCATCAGCCTATCATCATTTGTATTGAAAACGCTAGAGAAAGTGATTGAGAGATACCTAAGAGACAAAATTCTGGCAAATAATCCCCTTCACAAAAATCAATACGCATACCAATCAGGTAAATCCACAGAGATGGCTCTTCTAAATCTAACGGAAAAGATTGAAAAATCACTAATGGCTAAGGAGACAGCTATAGTAGCCTTCATGGATATTGAAGGGGCTTTCAACAACACTTCTCATAGGTCAATGATAGAGGCATTGAGAAGTAGGGGAGTAAGCAACGCAATATGTAAATGGACAGAATCCATGTTAAAGAGCAGGATAATAGAACTCTCTCTGGGTGAAGAGAAGATGAAAGCAACAACCAATCGGGGATGTCCGCAAGGTGGCGTTCTATCGCCCCTTCTCTGGTCACTAGTAGTAGATAAACTACTAGATAAGCTGCAAAGAGCAGGCTTCGATTGTCAAGGATATGCAGATGATCTCGCAATAATCATCAGAGGCAAATTCATAAATATTCAATGTGATCTTCTACAGACCGCATGTAGAATAGTCCAAAAATGGTGTGAAAAGGAGGAGCTAAAAGTCAACCCTGATAAAACCATAATTGTCCCATTCAGCAATAAACACAATGTGGCCCAAATGAGGAAACCAATGCTGTTTGGGAAAGAAATAGAGTTTTCTGAAGAAGCAAAATTCCTAGGAGTGACACTGGACCGTAAGCTAAAATGGAACGTTCACCTAGAGAAAACTCTAAAAAAAGCGCAACTTTCACTGTGGACCTGCAGAAGGATCTGTGGAAAAACATGGGGGCTGCAACCAAAAATAGCCAACTGGATGTACCTGTCAATTGTACGGCCAGTTGTAACCTATGCTGCGGTGGTTTGGTGGCGGAAAGTATCCCAACTAAACATCAGGAAGAAACTCGAAAAATTACAAAGAGTAGCCTGCCTGAACATCACTGGAGCTATGCAGACAACACCAACGGTACCGATGGAAGTACTGCTCAACTTGGCCCCTCTACATCTAGCAATTGAAGAGGAAGCCAAATTCGGAGCGCTGAGAATACAAGGATCTAGCAATACGGACACTCAGAAATTGAAAAATCACCCTGCAATCATCCAAGCAACAGGCAACATTCCGTATATAAACATGCCGAAGGATGATTGTAATATTATTTACGATTTCTACAAACCATTCAAGGTAATGTTTCCGGACAGGAACAACTGGGAAGCCACACGACCCTCGGAAACGGAGCTAGAATGGTATACAGACGGATCAAAAACAGAAGAAGGAGTTGGATCCGGTGTCTACGGTAAGAGGCCAAGGTGTAAAATATCAAAAAGCCTAGGTACCCTCGCAACAGTCTTCCAGGCAGAAGTTCATGCAATTCAATTATGCGCGGAAGAAAACATACGCAGAAGATACAAGAACAAGACGATAACAATCTTCTCGGACAGTCAAGCGGCTCTCAAAGCCCTGAACTCTAATCAGCTGAAATCGAAGCTAATAGGCGAATGTTTAAACACGCTAAAAGCTCTGGCAGCTAATAATAGGTTAATTCTTTCATGGATCCCGGCGCATGTTGGATTTGACGGAAACGAAGAGGCGGACCTATTAGCGAAAGAAGGCGCGAGTACACCACTCTTTGGTCCAGAACCGTTTTGTGGCGTACCACGATGCCTAACTAAACTACAAATTAAAACTAACACTTTTCTTTCTTTTTCAGATAGTTGGAGGAACAATGAAGGGCCTAGACACTCGAAGCTCTTCATACAGGGTCCATCGAAAAAGAAAGCAGCAGAGCTACTAATGTGCAGTAGAAGAAGAACCAGAACTCTGGTGGGCTTCCTAACTGGACACTGTGGACTCAGGAAACATCTGCACACATTAGGTCTAAGTCAAGAACGATTGTGCAGATTCTGTGAATATGAGGACGAAACAGCGGAGCATATACTGTGCGAATGTGAAGCCCTACTATATAAGAGGCTAATACATTTTGGCAGTTATACCATCTCCCCATCGGAATCATGGAATATCTCTTTGACAAGACTGTACAACTTCATTGTCAGTACTGGTCTATCAAACGAGTAAGAAGAAAAGGGTAGTTACAATAAGCCAACGGCTGCAGTAACCAGGCAGAACTCTGCCGACCCGAGCCTAAACCTAACCTAATTAGGCTAATTTAGGTTATAAAGTGTAAGTAAACTCCCCGCACAGAGGAGTGACGACAACGTAGGCATAGGCATACTGTACTCTCTTAATCTCTCTCTAATTTAAGATGATAGTAAGGGAAGGGAATATGCAAGGATCAAGTGAAGAAGTATCGAACAGTATGGAAGCTGAACGAACGTTCATTGGCTTCCACAATCTTTTTACATCAAAGGAATTTCGCCGGAAGATTAAGCTAGCCACTGTCACGATCGTCTTCAATTCGTGTTACATTTTCTGATTGCGAAATATATACCGAACATTGCCATAAACAGTGAAACAGCATAGAATATAGGTCATTTGATTAATTGTAGACTAATTTTAAAGGTTTTCTGAGCCACAAAATGAAATGAAACTATGAAACAAATGAATTTTATAAATGGCATTCATTATTGTCGCAATAACTTCTACCACTCGAAAGCATACTGACTCAAATTTAACTTCCATTCTTTAACTCACATTCTAACCTATCTAAACATTAATTATTATTATCCTATTACAAAGCTTTCCCCATTCAAATATTGACAAATTGCATAAGTTAAACTAATGGTTGGATGTCATGCCATCAATTCCTCAATTACGCAATTAATTTTCACACATCCTATAAACAGAAAAAAAACAAACATTTACTAAAAAAAACCATAATGCAATTCTCCAACTGTTTTAATGGCAATTGCCCTGCATCTTTGATTGCATTTACAAAACTCTTTTGTGTCCAACTGTTTTCAATTTAATTTCAAAGAACATTTTTTTTTTTTGTGAAAAATCATTTCAGTAATTGAAACACACACACACACAAAATGAAAACTACAAATAAAAAATCAGCTATTTAAAAATTTACATAAACATTATTATTGCTTTTAGTGTCCCCCCGATTCAAAAATTGCCCTTTCCCAATACATAATAAAAAAAGGAAACCAAAACGGGCAAAATTGTCTTTTAAATGTGGTATTAAAAAATAAATTACTTTTATTATTATTAAATATATATTTTTTTTAAAAATGCATATGTTACACCACTCACACACCTGATGGTTAACCACAAAAACGGAATAATTGAAAAGTACAGTATAGAAAATATCATAGTTATAAAGATTTCAACCATAATAAAAGCAATTCAACTAACTAACTAAGAAGTGTAACAATTGTTCAAAGGACAAAAATCTATAATGGAAAAGATTAAATTAAGATTATCTCTAAAATGAAATTGTGAAAAGTAAATATAGAATAATATTTAGGTAAGTAAAATCAGGTTAGTAAGAACAAAAGGATACTTTCTTTTATCTTTACCAAAAAAAAGAAAAAGAAAATTGTATATTAACGAAAAATGAAATGAAAATATATAAAAGAAAATTGTTAAAGCTTCGAACTGAAGAAGTAAATTATTAATATATAAATTGTTATTTTAAAGAGAATGAAAGTTGTCAACGGTTCAATAACAAAGCGAGGAGCCATTGATGACAAAATGGATTTAGAAAAAAATCAACACGTAGAAAATTTCATAGTGACATTTACTTTTACGTAAACATGCTTAAAATTGACAACCGGCAAACCTTTGTACGGCAACCCTTTTATTAAACGATTTGTGGTGAATCTTCTGAGAACGTTTCGTAGGGGGGTCCAAATTGGTCGCTCCAATCCTCGCTCTCAAACCAAACAACCATCTCACAAAAAATAGATGTAGAGTGTTTCATGAACAACTCGATCAAAAGAACCGATAACCAGAAGAAATCTTAAAGGAAATACATCAAGCCGTTGGAATGCAGTGATGGAGACTATCTGTTGTTCTCTCTCATCGCCCTAAATCACCAATTTAGGATATTGCCAAACAAGAATTTGACTCACATGCTGATGCTGTCCTCTAAAATCTCATGATTTGTATTCTATTATATAAGTAAAGTAATATTATATAATTCGTCTACTAATATTAAATTTATCAGCCCCCACCCCTAATCATTGTCAAAATACTTTTTATCAATAATTTTTTTTATGTTTAATTTCTAAATCAAAAATATACAAAATGAACTTTTTTACCATTCGATAAAATATTATCTAATTTTTAAGAGCCCAAAAGCAACAGAAAAAAAAAAATATTCAATTTAAAAATAATAAAAAGAAAAAAACTATTATTTCATTTATCATCTTTTCCACAAACAAACAAAAAAATGTGATAAACAATATCGTAGCTTCTGTCAAAAAATACTTTTACCACAATTTGATATTTGATACCCTCATATTTTTTATTTCTTATATTTTTTTGTTGACCAAACCTCATCAAAATAATTGGTCTTCTATTTTAGATTATTTCACCCTCATTGGACTCTCTTCCACCTTATATATGTAATGTATTATTTTGCTTCTTGTCAGTTTTGTGTCGTCCTGTCCGTGTGCCTCCTTTTGTTCAGTTACAGTCTTTTTTTTTTTTTTTTTGCGTTCTTCTCTACGTTGTGTAACCAATCCCTTTTTTTCCCTGTCTCTCTCTTATTCAGCTTTGTGATATTTTTTTAGTCTTTTCAGATGGTTCACAAAATCATTTTTTTTCTCGTGTGTGTTATAATATACGTTTTTAAAGATAATTAAGGATATATGAAAAAAACATATCCTGAATTCCAAATATCAAACTCAACATAATACTCTATACTTAATCTCATTCATTTTTTTTATGTTGGACCATTTTTTTTTTTTTTATTTTTGTCTTTTGACCTTTTTTTCCTCCTCAGAAAAAAAAATTATATTTTTATTAAATTCAATATATAAATTTTTTTTTATATCCTGGAAAAGTGAGGAAAAATAAGGATATTCGAAAAAAAGAATAAAGACTGAAAAAAAAAACGTTTTCTTTTTTTTTTTAAACAGAATTAAATTTTTTTTTTCTCTTTCGTGTGGAAGACAAAGTCAGGGGGAGGGAGACGAGAATTTTTGTTTTGGGAAAATGTTTTGAGTTTTTATGTGATTATGTGTATACACACAACACAATACATAAATATAGAATCAATCGTGTATATGCTACGTGACTTTTATCAAAATATCAAGACAAATTTATATCGAAAATTTTGAATATTTATTTATATTTTGATGTTTCTTAATTTGAACTTAACATTAAATTGTATTTTATAATTTGTATTTTTGTTAAAAAATTGAATTTTGAAAAAAATTAGAAAATCTATTAATAATTTTTCATTAGTTTTTTTTTTTATCAATCACCAAAGAAAATCCACCTTTAAAATAACATTTCAAAATAGAATTGTGACCCTACAAACGTTTTTAAATATGGATTTGAAATTACAAAAAAAAAAACATGGACTGCGACCAATCCCTATTCTTTATTTTCACTATTTTCCATCATCGTGATTTACTTCATAATCATTTGTCGGCCTAAGGGGCCCCCATACAGAGATTTGTTATTATTATGTGTGTTTGGTACGGTCGCTTCTCTTAGATGATTTTGAATTGGAGCAGGCAAAAACAACCTATGTACTGATTGAAAATTTAAAATGATTTTAAAATCCTGTTTTTATAGACAAATATTTATTTTCAGATGATATTAAAGAACATTTAGTTCAAACTTCAAACATATCAACATTAAAGGAAAACTTTCACATGTAAAATTTGGAAAAACCAGAGTTCGGAATTCGGAATACATCAGAAATTCAAAATTGAATTTATATAATTTCAATTTTCATTTATACTCCCAAACGTCACTTTCTTTCATTTTATGTAAATATTTTCTTAACGATTTTTGGCACAAAAAGATATTTGGGCATATTGCGAATAGCGCTGTCAGTCGGACAAACTTTATTTCCTGATCTGATTCGAAAAATATCGAACTTTTCAACATCTGTCAAAAGTTGATGTCTACATTAACTAAAATATTGAAAAAGTTGACATCGAACTGACTGAAATTATTATTAAACTACTATTAGTTTGTTCAGGATTTATAGTGAAAACGAAATGTCCTGGTAAATGAGTTCGATACACAATCAAACTTCTTTAGTCTTTTAGTCTTAAAATCCACTAAACAAACTATCAGTAAAGGGCACTAAAAATATAATTTACTCTATTTCATTGCATATTAATATTATTTACGAATGACATTCTTCACAGCACCGAATTATTACTAAATCATTACACGTACAGACAAAAATATTTCAGAGCTCATTCCATAATTATGAAAATTTCGTTCTTTTTTTTTTTTTGTTTGAAATAATCGGGAAAAAGATTAGAAATTCTTTCCATTTACCAACATCTTTTCTAAAAATAAACATTCCATAAGTTTTCGAAGATTTTTCTAATATAGAAAACTTTATTTTTGTTGTCTTTGACAAAACCGAAAATTCTTTAGACAATTTCTTATTATTACTTATTTTTTGATTGAAAGGATAGCGAAAAAAAAGGGCGATTATGAAAATTTTTTATAAAGAGGGTAAAATAATATAAAAAACGTCGAAGAAACACGTAGGAATGTTTTGATAAATGACATTAAATTAATGACAATAAATAAAGAAAATATTATGAAAAATATTTCTTTGATTGAATGAGAAAATATCATTGTGTGTAAGATAATCATTTAAGTTCGAATCATTTCATTTTTTTTTTTGTGGATTAAAACCAAGAACGATTTCAACCGAAATACACACGATCAATGAATTTTGGAAATTTTCATATTCCGATATGTTCAATTAGGACGGAAATCCGGGGAAAATTACTAAAATTTTAAGCATATTTTCACAATTAGAATTTAAAATTATTTTCTATAATGATTCCATTAAATTCGAAGAAACTATTTTCTATTTATATATCAAATATTTGTCACATTGATCTAATTTTGAATTATTCCAGTAAAATATTTTCATTGAAATAGTAAAATTTCAATTAAGTAATTTAATTTATAATCAAAAAATAATAAAGGCAAATATATGTAAGTTCATCGAATAACTTGCATTTATTTATTTATAGAAAAATATGTAATTTTTATATGTAAGTAAGTATATGAGTTTTTTTTTCATTTTCCATGCCTCATGCTGAGAGAGTCAAAAAGAGTTTTTTTTTTTAAAAAAAAAAGCTTGAAAAAATCGCCCCAAAAATGATCTACCAAAAAAAAAAAAGCATAAATTACAAAAACGAAAAAATGAGAAGACACACATACACAGTGTAAGTGTAGTGCATTGAAAACGTTGTGAGAAATTATATGTATTGTCTTTGTTGTTGCGACTGTGCTGATGACCTAATGTTGCAGAGACTTGTTACTATAGTATTATATATATAATATTGAAGAGTCCGTCGATCAGCGACAATATAATAATTGTATCTGTTGGTAACGCTAGCGCTGATAAGTGTGTGCATCATCATTGATCGGTGGAATGAACATTTATACATATTTTTGTATTAGTTAAATTATGAGCAAATTACACTGGGCATGCGTTTTTATATTCTTCTCTTCTACTTATATAATTTAATAATAGTCTTCCTCATTTTTTCCGATGCTTGTGTGTGTCTCGCTTTTTTTTTTTGGGGGGGAAACTCAATGGAGCTGCTGTCTGTTTAGTGCGATCGTGTATAATAATACTTTAAAATATATAAATACGCGATATTATTAATTTTACCTTGCTTTGTGGAAACGTGTTGTTGTTCTGTTTATTGAAGAAGGGGGGAGTAGTACGGTATGGTAATAAGAAGTTTTGATTGCGTTTTGTTTTTGTTATTCTTTTTCTTCGCATCGAGCGATAATGTTTATAGGGAGATCCATGGAGTTTTCGTTATCTATACATACATATATAGACAAAATTAACTCTTGGTCTGGGTCCAGTGCATTTTTTCAACACGATAACTATATAAGCATAAACACAGAACCAGGAACATTAAAATATACGATAATAATAATAAAAAAAAATATGTGCAGCTCACACAACAAGTAAAATATATTTATATATAAAATCGAGTTCAACGACCATAATATCAAAATATACAGAAAAAGAACGACAACGCAATTTACAATCTTGTAGAAAAATATGAATGGAATAAGTGCTGTGCTACAGGTACATATATGAGTCAATTTCTTTTTGTTGTTATTTGGTTGTAGATTACTTCTTAATTCCTGACAAACAATTAAATGGAAATAAATATTTTTGTTTATGAAATGATTCAAATTTGAAAAGTTTCTCAATTCTTAAATTCTTCATTTAAAAATCATATAAAATTCAAAGACGATCGCGTTCATAAATACGGAAAAAGGAAGATCTAATTCAATCGAAAGGATTCAAAAAAAAAACATTACTAATTCAAGCGAAAGGATTCACTGACTTCAACTTTACAAAGAATAGAAGATTCTTATTTATTCTCAAATCTGGAAATCTGAAAACAGGGCTGCAGTAATATCGCAACGGGAAATGTTTCCTTTTTCATGTTAGGTTCCGCAAATCTAGCAATAGCTTCGTATTTCTGTTCGTGCCCTGAATTGGAAAGCATACCTATATATGGCATATATGCCTTTCAATTCAGCAATACAGAAACGCCTTCCTGAGAAGTACTTCTGTATTGCTGATTTATCTCTTTCACGGAAGCTATAATTGCTTCTAGATCGGTTCCCCAGGAAGGCCTTCTAAAACTTCCCGTGGGGATGTTATTTAGTTTTGAATCGATTACGATAATTTTCTGTTCTATAGAACTGAATGATACCCGCTTGATTTACGTGCTCTTCTTCCTCAGATAACGAATATTTTATCCATTTGGTTAGACCATCTTCTTCACCTGTTAGTAATTGTACATTCTGTTCATTCAAATGTTCGGAAATTTCTTCTCTAGTAATCTATCTTTCCGTGCAATGATAACTACCTTCTATATCATTTCACTTTCAGAATAGAAAATTCCAATTTTCTGTAAGACTATTACCGGACTCCATATCTAACCCACCACTTCATTGGGATCAGTTTAAATTACTTGCATTTATCAACTAATGCAACCCTGTCGTCATCGCATATGACTATGATCATTTTCTAATTTTTGAAGATGAAATTTGTTTTTTAACAGAAAAAAGAGAAATACTTATATAAAAGAAACAGGTTAATCCTTAACATAAATCAAGGTATCTTTTTTTTTTAAGAATTTCTACATTTTACAATGGCAAACAAAAAAAATATATAAAATTTACTAAAAGAATTGTGATAGAGGAAACCTGTTCCTCTATATAAAATTTAAAAGAAAAAAAAAGTTTCCAAACAAAAATTTATCTCTCTATGCATACATTAGGTTTTATAGGTTTTATGTTAACCATTTTATGTATAGGCACATAATATATTTTTACTTCGCATTTTTTTTCCCATCTTCTTGTATATATTTATGGGTTTATATTTTTAATATTATATATTACAATGATAGTGTGTATATTTGACCCTCCGTCTCATAAAAAAAAATACTTATATGTAATAAAAAATAAAAATGAAAACAATTAAGTGTTGCTTTTTATGTTTTAAAAAATTTACGACAAAAAAGTGACAAAATATGTAAATTGGTTAACTTTTTAAACAAACGTTTGAATTGTATTTTATACGTGATAAAAAAAAATATATATATTACAAATGCAATGGTAACGCGACATCGCGCGCACGCATACACATTGAACAGGTTATCAATACGACAAACAAAAATGGGGGTCCTTCTTCTTCTTCTAAGAATACTTTAAATATATTCTTAGAAATATTTTTTTAAAAAAAGAGTGAAGTTATAATTTAGATGGATGGATTGTCGAAGATTTTTTTTCAATTCTTTTCAAACCGCAAAAAAATTTACGTAAGAGTAAAACATTCTTTGTTGATTAGATTATTTTTATGTTGTTTTTCGAGTCAAATGAACGTAAAGGTAAATATTTCACTTACCGAAAAAAGTTTTTTTTTTTTTAATAAATCTTCATTTAAATATTTTAAGTGATTTTAATTTTTAGTTGTAATTTTTAATAAATTTATTAATCCTTAATTATTCTTCTTCTGCACAACAGCCCGATGTGAGCTCATTCCTACCTCTTTAGAGATTTTCCGACATTTTATTGCAATTTAGGATCTACTAATTTTATATGGATTACGAACAATAAATTCCTCTGTAGCGGAGAAACTATTTATTGTAACAAGCTAATGGCTTTATAGTGAGTTAATTGTTGTCAGCAATTGGACTCGACCGCTAGCATTTTGCTCAGTCTTAAAATTTACATTGCTGTACATTTTATTAGAGGTTCTCTTAGTTGAACTGATAACGACATCGATGCCTCGGCCGGTAATTGAACTCTCGACTTCATGCACCGCGGCATAGTGTACTACACACAAAGTCCCAGTCGCTCATTTTAAACTGAGTTGACCTTAGAACGACATCGATGCCTCGGTCGGGAATTGAACTCAGGACCTCATGCACTAAGTAACCGCCTCTCAGTACAGCATAATTCAAATTAATCTTTAATTAAATATATTTAAAATGCTTCTTGAAATTTTTGATCCATATTCTCTTAGCATTTTTGAAAACTTGTCCAGCTTAAACTGTCACTATTTTAATTAAAAACAAATAACGATTTTTAAATGTCAAATCTTCACCAATTAATTTAACATTTTTTTACGTGACAATAAATTGTTATAATTTAATAATTAAGTAATAATTATATATTTTCTTTTTAAATCATAATTTATGACAATTCAACATAAACAATTAAATTTACAAACTTTATTTAAGTATATAAATAAAATTTTTCACATTTTTATTTTCCCATTTGTAGAATTTATCATCACCTGTTTATTATATTACACTTTATAATTTCATAAAGAAAAAAAAATATTATTAAAAAAAGTTAAACAACACAACAACAACAAAAATTATGTTTCAATGTCAAATTCCATTGAATTCTCTTATCAGTTTCAATATTATATTTTTTTATGCAAATTCCATTTTATAAATAATAATTTACATAAATATTTAAAAATAGTCTCGTAGCAAAAAAAAAAAATGTAATAAAAATAAACAAAAAAAAAAAAAAAGATTATAAATAAAGGAAAAAAAGTAAAACTTATTGAATCATTAAAAAGACAAGCGCAGCATAATTGAAATTCGACTATTTTCATACTGATGGGCTGACAGTTTTGAACCAAATTTCTAATATTTAAAGCGATTCTCCTTATCATCTATCAAAAGAAACATTGCTTCCCTGATGAGAGAAACCCCTGAAAAGAAGATGAAGGTTAACTCCATCTGGCGACTAATCATTAGCTGATATCAAGTGCGCGCTCTGTACTTAATCAAGTACAGAGCACAGTATACAGAAATGTTATCATTCGTTTTTATCGTACCATTTAATCAGCAAAACAGCCTCCAGCCGACAGTAGGAGCACTAGTCAAAATCCCAGAAAAACAAACATCGCAGTACTGCGATCATTTGATGTTAATGAAAACGCCTAACCTTTCGAACTATCTAGGTGCCATAAGATATACTGTGTAAACTGAAACCTGTTGAAGCTTTTGAAAGGCACTGTTTTCAGAATCTGATCTCATCAGTGAAATGAAATTTATAGACGGAGACTAGATTCTAAATTATACTTTAAAACGAGACAAATCTTCAACCACTGAATTTATAGAGATGAATGCTTCATAAAGGTAAAAAGTTTGATGACTTGACAGAAAGACAGACAAATAATAGCATTTAATATGAATATTTCAATGAAAAAAAAATTTGCTGAAAATAAACAATAGCAGAATTTTACAATTTATTGACATTTTAGAGAGAAAATTAAAAAAAACAAATAAAAAAATAAATCAAATCAAATAATGGATGGTATAATTTTTATGATATAATTTCTCCCTTTTCTTCCCGCTTTTCCGAACAAACACTAAAAGTAGATGTGAAATCTGACAGATATAGTTTTTATGTTGAGTGTTTTAAAACAATTTAATTTAAAAAATCTCTGTACTTAAATAATAATAATATATAAGAAAAAAAAAGATTTATCGGAAATTGAGAAACCACTGACACTTGATGAATTACAACAATCAGGGAAAAATTATAAAGATATATATCAGTATATGCATATATCATGTACATAGTCACAAAATTCACTATATCCATTATACACTTGCACTTTTAAATGTATATAAATACACTAATATGACAGACCATTAAGTAATGCTCCCCGCCTTGTTATAAATTTTTGTTTGACGTTTTGAATTCAACCCAAAAAGATAAAAGAAAAAAGACAACAAAACACAACGTAAAACACAAATCAGAAAAATGGCATTATGAAAATATCTTACGGTGATTTCATTTTGTCGTCATTATATATTTTTCCACAAACAGTATCGGTTTTGGCAATTTCTATTCCGCGGCTCATTAGATTACTCCCCAGTTTTATCTTTACTTCGAAATTTGAACAACGTGTTTTTCTTTTTGGATGATGGAAATGGAATTGAAAAATGAATTGTCAAAAAATATTAAATTATTGAAAAAACATCTTCTTCTTTTTTTACACATAACTGTACAATGTAAATTAGTGACCTACCGGGCGGCACGACTCTGTTATATCAGACACTTTTTATACGCTAAAAAATAATTAAATTCATTTTCTGTTCAATGCCATTGCCAAAAATACAAAAAAAAAAAAAGCTTTGGTTTTTTTTTTCATTGTAAATTTCACATTTAATTTTATAATAATGAAAAGTGACAACGACATCGACGACGAAAATAATATATAAGTAGTATTATTAGCTTTATAGTGTTTAGTGTAGTTTTGAGGTAGCGCGAAATTTGTAAATTTATTTGAAGGCACGGAGCACGAGCTATAATAATATTTAAGTATTGACGTTTCTGTAAAAGCAAAAGATGTTAATTTTTCCTTTTCTTGTTGTTGTCGTCGGTTTGAATTATTATTTATGTTTATAATATTTCTTTTAATTATTTTAAATTTATTTGCATTTTTTTCCATCATATTAAGTTTTTTTTCAATAAATTGTGTCAACGAAATTTAAAATCTGAAATATTTATTACAAAAATATAACAAATGTCTGTAAAATATGTAAATAAACATATTATGTAGGATCTGTTAGACCTCCTGCAGTTTTATATGGGGTAGAGAAATATTAAATGAAATTGGTATTTAACGATATACTTATAACAGAATTTAAATACATATTATGCAATATGTTGATTCTCTGATTTGGGTGGCAGTCGGAAACATATGGCACATATGTCGTGCTGAGGAAGCTTCCTATCAAATCAGAAAGTTAAAGATCAATTGGTCCTTAATGCGTTATGAAATATAAAATTTTTTGAAAATAAGGACTTAGTAACACTGGAAAAGTTCTACTAGCTAACCAAGTTCCAAATTAAAATTTTCTGTAACATTTTTCATTTTTCTTTTCTTAGACATTTGTCTTATCAATTAGCTTGGCAGGCTAAATCATGTAGCATATTATCCGTAATGCTTCCAACCAAATGTATAACGTACGATGACTTTCGTTATGGCACCAGTCGCTCAAGGAATCTTCTAAACCTTTGTTATGGCACCGGTCGTCCAAGGAATCTTCTAAGGTAAATCATATAATGTACTTAAGAATTATCGACCTATAAGGAGATCTACTATTTCTTTACAAGTTTTGTCTCCAATTCATTTCACCGATTGAATTAGACATTTTTTAAAAATTTTGTTTGACACAATGGGAAAGTGCTTTCAGTTATCGAAATTATTGTTTTAAAGAGCATAAACTAAAGTTCGAAATGTTATGTTACAGGAAAATTCTAAGAATAATATGGAGCGATAGAATCACCAATATCGAAGTACTGAGACAGATGAACGGTGAACGCCATTTATTATATAATATAAAAAACCGTAAACTAAAATCTCTGGGCCACATTTGACGAAACTCCAAATATAGAATCCTACAACTTACTTTACAAGGTATGCCTTGTTTGGTAAATAAATAAATAAAATAATTGGAAACAGAAATCGAGGAAGGAGAAGAATATTTTGGTTAGGTAATCTTGCGTTGTGGTTCGAATTGCCAATACCTGGCAAGAAAAGGGATAAAATATTTGAAATGTTGTCCAACCTCCGGAATGGACTGGTATATTAAGTTAAGAAGAAGAAACTGAAGTGCAAACAAATAATTTATATTTATGCTGAATATTCATAAAAAAAACGTATGATTTTATTTTCAAACTTTAATTTAATTTATAAAAATTAACAGAATCGAAAAATGAACCATTTAAAAATTAAAATTTGAGACAAAAACTTTTGTAACATTAGATTCTACGAATTTAACAACATTAAAACACAAAAAAAGCTTCTGATCATGATGTTCAAATAAAAGAATCTTATATCTTTTCTAGAATATTTTTTTTATAGACAATATTTTCTATAGCTTCACGTTTTGTAGTACTCAAAAGGGTAACGTCGTCGTCGATTTTTTTTGTTTCTAGTATATTTACTTTCCTTTTAATTTAGTTATAAATTCCCTTGAGATGATCAGAGAAGAAAGAAACCTCATACGAGTATTAGGTAAAGTGTACGAATTTTTATATGTCTGCACGTTGTGGTGGAAAAAATCACCTTGTGCCTTCAAAGAATTTTAGGTTAGAAAGAATGTGTGCATTTCATAAAAGGCAACAACAAGAAAATACCTTTTTGTTGTTGTTGTTGTCAAAGATGGGGGCCTATAAAATTACACAAACCTACAAAAAAAACGAAGAAAAAGAAATATTATAAAAACCGGTTGTTTCCATAAACACATCAAACCTATATGTGCGTATGAAATGAAAGGTTATAATACTGTTTTTTTACTGTTGCATTTATACACAATTTAATATAATATTTTTATTTATTTTTTTGGATTTTCCTCCTCTTCCCAATTTTTATAAAATTTCCTAAAAATTTAATTTAGTTTTTGTTTTTATTTATTTTAAAAAAAAAAATTTTAAAAAATTTTCTACCTTGTTTTTAGTTTAGAACACCAAAAAAATATGTAATTGAACCAAAAAAACATAAATATAACATCAAGAATATTAAATTTATATTCATTTATTTTTTATCCATATTTTTAGTATATACATAGACATACTCGTATTTTATTATTCCCAAACCCTTAAAACCAAAAATTTACGTTTGGGTATAAAATTTCTCTTCGTATTTAAAAAAAAGGAGGGTTTTTTTTCTTTTGTTAAATTGAATTTATTTTTAAATTAAATAAAAAAAAATTGTTTTAATGTCTAACCACATTTTGTTGAAAATAACAAAAATTTGGTTAGATTTTTTTTTTGAAATTAAAGGTTAAAGTCGACAAATGAAATAATCATTTACGGGAGAAATGATTGAAATTCGACTAAAAACAAAAACCATTATTAAAAGTAGTCGTCGGGCTCGGGACCATTCGAACTGAGTCTTGTCAATATTAAAGGGACCCAGGGGAATGCCAATTAAGCCAATTAATCCATATGTCAGAATGAATCACAGCCCCAGAGCACAACTGAAAATTATATGATTTGAATTAGGTTAGGATTGAAACTGAAAGTATGTGTCTTCGATAGCTGCAACTTCCATTAGTAACTTTACTTTTTGAGAAGAGATCAATATTCAAAGGAAGAATTACTGAATGCTGAGAAAGTACTTTCAACTACATTACTACCTAAATAGAACTAAATGATTAAACTCGAGCATATTTGGAGCCTGTTGTTGAAGGATTGTGTCACTGTTGCCACAGAATAAATATTTAATATAATCGATTCGACTTTTGCTGCTTCAGTAAAAAGTATATTAACAATTATACTTAATTATGATGATTGATTAGTTCATTGAAAATTAGAATGTCATATATGTAAGGAATACAAATTGAAGATTCAAATACTTTTTTCAATCCCTCAGGATACATAATTTCGACTATATATATATTTTAAGCATCAGACATAATTTAAGAGGCCTCCATTACACAATAATAATTTCATTAATTTGTATACATAAATTTCTCTAAGTACAATCAAATCAATAATTTCTCAAAATCAAAAAAAAAAATGTTGTTATATACATAGATTCAAAATATTTTTTTTACCCTGATTATAATTTTGTGCACACTACGGAGTGGGTGGAATTCAAAGAATATATATACATATATATACATACTTAATAATAACAAGGCTCTCATGTAACAAAAGAAGAATTTTTAAAGCATAAAATTTATTATAATTGCAATTTCAAATATATAAAACATCTTCTCACTTGTATATAATACTTTATTTTCTTCCAAGAGGGAATTCAAAAATTCTTTATAACAAAAAAATCATATACTTAATGCAACTTTGTGCTATGTTCTCTACATCTACACTATACATAGAACACTAAAAATAGCTGAACTTGCGGTTTTTGTTTAAATTTTTTTGCTGAATTTGTTAAAATTAAAACTAAGAAAGAAAACGACATTTTTATTGTTTTATTGATTTATTTACACTAAATTTTTTTTTGGAAAAAGTTCAATTTTGTGTATAATATAAAAAATATAAATAATAATAAAATCATTTTTTTTTGGTAGAAATATCAACGACAGAAACAAAATCCAATATTTCAATGAAATATTAATTTATAATAAGGTTGAGTGGTAAATAGTATAACTCGATTTATATACTATAATATATGAAACCGATGTCAATGATTCTCGCGACTTGGATGCAAATTTTTCATTCAATTTATATATATATAATAGTATTTTTCTAATTCAAATTTGGATTTTTTCAATTCAATATACGAATTCGATTTGAAAAATAACGAATTTGAATTTAGAAAATTACGAAATTTGATTTGAAAAAAAAAAAAATACTAAATTGGAAAAAAGAAACACAAATTTTGGCCTGAAAATTCTATACACAAATACCAAAAAAGAAGTGGTACAGCACCTGTTCAAAAAAAATGTTGTATTAAACCCGAAAAATTTCTATAATGAAATATAAATTTATAAAATATATAATATACCTATATACATTTAATATAGAAATATTACTTTATTATCATCGTGTTGTTTTGACTATATTGCATTACGTTTTTCAGAAAAAAATATACTTATTTTCGATCGATACTATATGAATAAATTTATGTATTTGACTTCTGAATTGATTAAATGCATGAGGAGTAAATAATATTATACCACATAAAAAAAAACCAATATAAAATATAATGAAAATGTATAAATTTCTGTTGTGAATATGTTGTTATAATGTATAAAGTTTCTATATACCTATAATATGTAATATTGAGTATGTATCTCTACACTACAGCATATATTTAAATTTCTATTATCATACCTACATAGTACATAATATAATATACTTACAATATAAATTTAAAGACTAAAAAAAAATTGTTTTATTATCAATTTTTTATGCATAACAAAATTTTTTTTGCATATAATAGCATAAATATCCATTATTTATTTACATTATTATATGACGGTTGTTAGGACAACCAGACTTCATTTATAATATTAAAATATTGAAATAATAATAAAAAAAAAACCAAAACTAATATTTTTGTAGTTGATAGAATAGAAAAAAGAATAATATACAAAACATAAATTAAAATTTCAGGATTACGACCCGGTCTCCTACGACCCAGTCTATAATATACAAATAACTTGTTTAATCTGTTTCACTTTTATTCCCACTAAACTCTTAAAGCTTAAACGTTAATTACATAATTTCCTTAGTTTCTGAATTAATTTATATAAAAATTAAATTTTTAAACATTTTAATTTTTTGTCAGAAAAAAATTTATGTAGTTTAATCAGAGTATAATGTGATATGAGTACCACGCGACTAGCATACCACTTAGTTAACTAATCCATATAATATTAACATCATAAATTTTATTATAATTATATTTAAATTTTCTGTCTAGCATTCAAATTAAATTCCCAGTAAATTTACACTATTAAAGAATCGCACAGCACCACCCAAAAAATTCTCACGCTACTGACAGTTAAGTACAGAGTGTAATACATAATTATAATCAATATTTTGTTTGTTTAAAAATGAAATGAATTTTTATAATAATTTACTAACTTATCTAAAATGCATACTAAAATTTTATTAAAATTGTGATTTGCACAAAAAAGATATACGGGCTCCTATATATTTATGTAAAATTTAACATAGGTTATCAAACCTTTTAAGTGCATAAATTTATTATATACTTATAAATAAGTAATTTCATATTAAATTGTGTACATATAGCTAAGCTAAGCTGTTCAGTACTATAGTGATCAACATTTTAATTTCTTGAAATCTTTAAATGAATTTTGACAGTAGTTATGTGAGAGAGATTCTATTCTGCTGATAAATTAAATTCAGCTTAAATTAATTTTGCTGATAAATTTATGAAATAATTATTTTGCTGATAAATTTTAGAAATAATTTATCAGCAACATTAATTTACAAATTATATGAAATTTTAGTTAATTATTACTCCTAACTATTAAAAAAGTTACATATATATAATGAAGAAATGAACACGATTATATTCCACCGACGAGATTGTTCCCTAGAATTTAAATATTTTTTTTATCTAAATTTATAACATATTTAATTTAGCTAAGGTTTATTATTGTAATATTAGTTAAGCATATAATTATAAATATATATAAATAATGAAAAAAAAAATATGGGTGTGAGAACTTTTTTGATAACAATTTCGTGCGATATGATTATTTTTATACGAGTATAAATATATATGTAAGAAATTTTCATGACTAAACTTCCTTGAAAAGAAAGAGAAAGAAACGACGACGAATTCTAGTGGGAGGAATAGAATATTATTTCTATTATATTTAATTTTAAGAATTTTAAAAGTCTGATATCTAACTTTGCAATTAAATTGCATTATTGTATAAATTGTAATTTGAAATATGATAAAAATAATAAATAATTTATAGTTTTTGCAGCAAACAGATTAAAATTGATTGTTAGTGAATAGAGGACAGAAATTAATTTTGAAATTGTTTGAAACAAATTTAAGAGGTGTCACTGTAAATCTGTTAATTTTCTGTTAGCAGACAAAACAGAGGCAATAACAAGAGGATAGTGTACTATGGCAAATTGCAATTTTATTACAATGTCCCACTATTTTGTCTGTTAACAGAAAATTAACAGATTTACAGTGACACTTCTTAAATTTGTTTCAAACGATTTTAAAATATTAATTTGATACTTTTCACTATATAAATCAATCAATTTAAATTTACTTATTTACTTATTGCACTATTTGCCATTGTATACTTATACTAAACAAATTTCGATATTTACGAAATTTGCAATGATTAGCAATGGTAAGATATAAAGCTACTTCTTGATACTTTTAAGACTAGAAAAGTAATTACATAAATAATTATAAATCGAAAGTTTGTTATGCATATCATATTTGGACATTCAAATTACATCACTTCAAATTATATGGAACGATAATCTATTCAATTTATTATCAATTTATTAGATATAGTTAGAAAAAATTGATAACATTTTAGATTCTGGCGACTTTCAAACAAAGCCAAGTCAAAAAATTATTTCAACTTTAGATTTTGCTTATATAATAAAGAAAAAAACAACAGCATAACTTTACTTAAAATTTTTTTTCCAACGTTTACGTGACTTTTCTTCTTTAAACAAAAATTTATATTATATTTTTTTTTTCTTTAATATAAATTAATCTTCAAAATATAATTTTCCCCTGGAGTGTTTGTACTAGAAGAACATTTATCTGGATACGTTTCTCAAATACTAATAATATGTAATAAAAAAAACGAAACTAATCATAAAAAAAATAATAATATCCAAATATAAAAATATACAAGGGTTTTTCTTACAAAATACTTACAAAATAAAAAGTATTTATCCCTTTTTTTTTCCTTAAACTTGTTCCATCAGAAATTGTCTGTCCAGCCCATACTTTCAACAAATATTTCAACCCAAAAAAAAAGCAAAGAACTACATAGGAGTATTATACTATACACCCAGTGCCAGTCTCATATTAGGTCTTCGCTACACTCTTTATATCCCATTTAATATCACATCACATAGTGTTGCTTATTATAAGTGTGTGTGTATGTGTAAAAGATTGTATGGATGTGTTTGTTTTGTAGAAAAATAAAAGGAAAAAAAAAGTAACAGAGAAGTTAAGAATATCAGACAAATAAATAACATTTTAATATAAATTTAAGGATATTTCGTTTTGAACAGTTTATCGGACAGAACAGATCATTGTTTGAATAATTTATCCTTGTTAGGTTTGTTTATAGAAGAAATTTACTTACAAATTGGTAATTTAGGAATTCAAATTGGATCTTTTCCCAAACCAATTTAGTCTATTTTCCAAATCTTCATTAGTCCTTAATTCAAAGGTTTTTCGTTTGGGTTGGGAGAGAATGAATTTGGTACAAGTTTTTCAATCGTATTCCCCCGGCACTTTCTAATAATTAACAGTAATGTTAATTAATAGAATTGGTTACCTCATTTGGCCACCGTTGAAATATGAAAATCAGTTTTTCGACCTCATTTGACCATCGTCGAAATCTGAAAATGAGTTTTTAATGACTTGGTTCGATGTGAGCTAAGGCCTTCCTTATAGACGAATACGGGATCTATACGAAATTTTTAAATTGATTTCGAACCTTAAGTTTCTCTACTATAGCTGAGAAATTATTAAATGTCTCTCATGGATTTTAGAAATGTGTCAATTGTTGTCAGATATTTTTCCCAGTCTTGAAATTGATATTGCTGTATATACCTACTGTATTTCTGGTTATAACTCATTTACAACCGAGTTACTATCCTGTGAACAATTTAACGATAAACTGTGCACAATAAAATACCCATTTACAATTTTGCTCGACACATAGGAATAGGATACATAACTCCATAAGTATATAAAGTATTAAACAAGAACAGAAATTTTCAAAATATACGAAGAATGAAAGAAAAAAAGAACCTTAAATTTTTTTTTCAAAACAAATTCCGGTTTTTTTTAGAGGATTGCATAGAAAAAAACCATCTCTCAGCTCCAAGAGGTAAACTAAAAAAAAATTTCCTTGATTTTCAAACACACAACACAACAACAATACCACGAATATTTTTTTAAAGTAAAATGTAAAAAAGAAAAAAAAAATGAAAAAGTTGAAAAAAAAGTAAAAATTGAAGAAGAAAAAAAAATCTAAGGAATTCAACGAAAATTGAAGAAAAGAACTGTAAAAAATAATACATATATATATTTATGTGTGCATAGCTAAATACAATAATCTTACCAAGTAAGAAGAAGTATCCTTTCTTACAAATAGAAATTCGAAGGAGGCAGAAAAGTCATTGAATTGAAAGAAGAAAAAAAATTGAAGAGGATTTCCAGCCAAATCAGAGGAAAAAAAGGAAACTTCTAAAGTTCTCAACAAAAAAAAACTTACAAATATTTAATATTTATTTTTTTGGGGAAAGACGGATCGCATGTCGTGGTGAAATTTGATGTGAAATATTCAAAGAAGAAAATAATAAGAAAAATCGAAAAAACCAAAAAAGCTAAAAAATAAGAAATAACTTTGAAACTTTCAACTAAATATTAAAGAATCGTTTGGATTGGATACAAAACTTAAAAAAATTGTTGACTGTCCGTAGGGCTGCCAGGATTTGTAATTTTATGTTATCCCTCAAAAAGATCTAATTTAAGGCATTTAAGTCATGCAGTGTAATGGCGAATTTTGACATTAAGTTAATTTTTCCTTGCTTTTATGGATGTCCAGTTAGAAAATTTTGTTTCTAGACGCTAAATTATTATAATCAAGACTAATTCCGATGGACAAATTAAGGTCATTTCATATTTTTCTTTTATTATGTACCGAACAATTTTAGTGTAAGATTATTTCAGAAATCAATTAAACTTTCTAATCAAAATTCTCCATAATTCGCCGCGTTATAGTTAAATGAAATCTCTTAAATTGAGATAAGACTTTAATTTATCATTAAAATCGAAACTTTCAGCAATATGAAGTTTCAATAGAAATAATTAATAGCTGGCAATCCTTTTTTAGGTATAATCGTATAATCAGTTCCTTATCGATATTCTTTCTTCATTTAGAATAAAGTAAAAACCTTTAAAAAATCAGGTTTTCAAAAATTTTTACAATATGATTAATTTTATTAACTGAACCAAAAATTTAATTTATTTTAGATTTTAGAATATAATTACTTTATGTTTTTTTAGGTACATAAAATTACATAAATTTTCCCACAAAAAGCTCTTTTTTTCAATCTTATATACTAAGATACTTAAATCTTGAAGAAAATTTCCTTTAACTTTTTGTAATTTTACTAAAAACGAGAATAGAATATTTTTCTTTTCTTATTTTTGTTTTTTGTATATCAAAATTAAATGTTCTTCCATTTACAAGAAAAGCTCATGGCCCTAAAACATAAATAAATATGTAAAAGTATGTTGTATATAATAAACATAGAAAATTGAAGACTTTTTGAAAAGAAGAAAATCAGAGAAAAACTTTAAAACTGGGTGTGGGTTAGAAAAACATATTTTTGTTAAAAACTTTTTTTTTCTCGGTATTTGCGCTTTTCTTCCCTTTCTACACAACAAGTTTTATGTTACAAGAAGAATTTTTATTATATATACCTATACTTATAATATTTATAAAAATTTAAATGAAATAAATTTTATATTAAATTATTCTCCGATTGATGGGAAAAAGCTTTTTCTTAAAAACAAAATTTATCATAAAAATAAATTATACTTTTAAAAACTAAATTAAAATTATATTCAGAAATAATTTTTTTTTAACCCAAAAATTTGTTGAATAAAAAAGAAATGAAAATTGAAATTTCCTTGTAGGAGGCATCCAAACTCCAAACACTCCTTTCCCCTAATTGGATCAATATTTAAATGAAAAAAACCAATTATAGGTCTTATAATATATTTTCTACTCCAATTTGTTGCCAGAATCAAGGATTAACTACAGTAATCCTTAATAAAAGTTTTGATAATCAATTGTGAAATTTCCATATTTAAAATTTTCCGATCAAATTATACAATTCAAAATAAACCCATCCACCACGCAAACTATAAATTTTTGTAATTTTCCAAAGCTTGGGCTGGAAAAAATACCAATTTGAATTGTAAAAAAAAAAATGGATCAAATTTAAATTTGTAGGTTATATAAAAAATGAATTTACCTGTCAGAAGATTCAGAAGAATCATATCGATCAGAACATCTTTTCTTCTTATTACGATTATCATCTAATTCTTGTTGTTGTTGTATCATAATAGTTGAATCCTTTTTCAATTGTTGTTGCTGATTATTATTTTGTTGTTTATCATTATTATTATTAATATTTAATTGTAATTTATTATCCAAATTTTTATTGCCTGTTGATTGTGTTGTTGTTGTTGTTATTAATTGTTGATTTTTTAATCCTAAATTTTGTTTTAATTTTAATTTATTTAAATTTAGATTTTTTTTTAAAGCAACTGTACAAATACCACCAAGATTATTATTTTTATTATTATTATTTGATATAAAATTATTATTATTATTATTAATATTTTTATTATCATTTATTGTAAAATTATTAATACACTGTTGATCACTATTTATAATATTGCTATTATTTATATTATTATTATTATTGTTTATATTAATTCCCATTGTAGTTGTTGTTGTTCCAGCTGTCAAACATTTACTATTATTATTATTATTATTATAAATTATATCATTTTTTATTAAATTATTATTATTAATTAAATTTTGTTCAATATTATTATTATTATTCATTAATGAATTATTATTACTAATATTTAATTCAGAATTTATTAAATTATTATTATTTATATTTGTTGTTATTTTATTATCTAATAATATTTGTTGTTGTTGTTGTGTTGTTTCACATTTAATTATTAATTTATTACTATTACTATTTAGAATATCATCAAATTTATCATTAAGATTTTGTAAATTTTTATCCATATTTATTGATTATTTTTTTATTTCTCTTATTCTTCTTTTTTTATTTGTTGTAAAATATTTTTATTATGAATTTCTATTTTTCTTTTTTAACTTTTTATTTGAAGAATAATTTTTATAGAATAATTTTTAAAAATTTTCTTGTTTTTTTTTTGGTTAGAATTTAAAAATTGTCTGCCATCTTGTTATCGCACAGTATATATTTTTTTTTCTTCTTTTATTTAACTCGCCAGCAACATATATTTTACACGCACGGTCCCCATTATATTATACTACTAAACACAAAAATATTATATATTTTTTTGTTGGACAAAATATACAAAAAAAAACACAACATAATTCTGAGCACTAGAAGATATAATAAAAATACATAATAAATATATGTACACGTTTTTTACACTCGTTCGTTGTGTATCTTCGTCGGTCGATGATATTTTATTTTTTTTATTCAATAAAACTCCGAAAAAAAAACTCAATAGTAAAAAAAAATAAATAAATAAATACACGAATTTAACACTACCAAGAAAGAACCAACAACAAAATATTTTAAGAGCGCACACAAATGTCACTTCACTACCTCATTTACAATTTTACAATACAAATGACGGCGGCGGCGGCAGTAGGCAAAAATATTTTATAATTGTATTTAAAATTAAAATAGTAAAAAAAAAAATTTTTGATAACAACAAATTTGAGAATATTTTTAAGTAGAGAAACAAAATTTTGTCTCTATTTTTGCGAGTCAAAAATAATTTACTCGGAATAATCGGAAACGGAACGAAACGAAACTCCCTTCAAAACTCGAATTTATTTAATTCGGCAAGTTTTCGTTTTATTTATATTTTATTAAGAATGTGTTAGTGAATTCTATTTTTTTTTTATTTTCGCAATTTTCGTCGTGTGTGTGTTTTATCTTTTATGCGAGTGTGAGTTTTTTTTTGAGCAATAGATAGAAAGAGAATTTCTTATTAGTTTTTTTTTATATATTGGAGAAAATCTGATTGATTAAAATTTGTAAATTCTCATCTCTTCTCCATTGATTATAAAAAAAGTATTAAAATATTTATTTATACATATTAGAAATTATTATTATTTATAAATATATTCAAGAATTATCCAAGGGGATGGAGACGGGGCTAAAGTAAAAGTACACACAATTTTTTTTTAGAAATTAAAATAATATTTATATTATTTTTTTTTGTTTTTTTTTTTAATTTATTTCTCTTTGTGTCAATTCTTTTTTTAATGCATCTATGCATTTTTCTTCTTTACACTGTTTTTTCATTTTATTATGCGCACACATATTTACTATAATTATTATATTATTTTTCACTATTATACTTTTTTTGTTTTCCTTAAAAAAAAATATCTATAATTTTTTTCTATGTTAATAAAGTAGATTTTTTTTTCACTAAAAAAATCAGAATATTTTTGTATTTTATTTTTTTTCAAATTTACAATTTAAATTTTGTATAATATTTTACAAAGTTTTTTCTTAACTGAACACTTCTTCTACACTTTTATAATTCTTCTTAATTTATTTTTTAAATATATAATAAAATTCATTTATCCCAAAACATGGCAGTATTTGAAAAAAAAACATTATTTTCGATTTGAAAAAATTACATTTTTTTTTTATATACTTAAATTTAATTTTTTTTTTCATGAAAAAAAAATTATAAAAAACCGAATGAGAAAATGACTTAAGCTAAACGCACCACTTTCGATCAAACAAGACGACGCACTGACACAATCAATAACTGTGTGTGACTGAGAATCTAAACCAAAACTAAATTTAAAAATCTTTATTTTCAAAAAATTCTCTGGGAAAATTGTGGTTAAATAAAAAATGTTCTCATTCTCATTCTCAACATCTCAAAGTTTGTAGAATTCAATAAAAAAACATTTTTGTTATCAAACTTTTTTTTATTGCACAAATTCAAATACACATTATTGCACGAATACATATTTACGAATAGAAATGAGTTTTCGGTCGGAAGGAATTCGGATCAAACTCAAACAAACTCACTCAAATCAAATATAGAACAAAATATAAAACCAAATATGTATTGAAGTGCATGTGGAACAGTGGAAGATATGTTCTTAAATTCTGAATCTACACATTGCAGTTGAGTTTCACGAACATTTTTATTTTTAAATGTTGCCGGATTTTTTCTTTTAAGAAATTTAAATTTTTGGGTGCACCTATATATTTCTTATCACTGACATAACCTAAAAAATTAATATTATGAATATTTTCATTTCTAAAATTTATTTTTAAAAATTTACAAATTTTTTTTTTAAGTTTATAATTTTATTATTTAATGACAATATTTTTTTAATTTTGAAAATTAATCTTTGATTTTTTAAGGAACTTTTCAATAAATATTAAGCTTTTTTCTAACAACAAATTGTTTTCAAGAATTAATATTAGATGGCTCTCGTAGTTTTAAGCATTAATTTTGTTGGCGCTTTAATTTTATATTTTAAAAATGATTTTATGATAATTTTGTGCTAAATTGATGCTCATGGATATTTTTTAGACCGACAAGATAATTTATACGAAAATATGGAATAATATCGTTGATTTATTATAATTCAGCAGAGTAAAATGTGTTATTCAAATGATTGTTTTGAATTATGAAAAAGATTTATTACAGATGATTTCAAAAATAGAAGAATAATCCACAAAAGATTAATATACATATAAGAGTTTTTGAAAAGTATACTTAAAATACTTCTTATTTTACATTATATAATTTTTATTCCCAAAAATTGTTTATCTTTGCTTCTATTTATATAATTTTTATTCTAAAAAATATTTGTTGATTTCATAAGTTTGGTTCTATCTAATTTGATCATTTTTTGCGAACATTCGAATTAAAATATTATAAATTATTCATATAAATCTTGTGTGATACAATTTTAAAAATAATTTACTCTAGATAAAAAAAACAAATATCTTATTAAATTTGATTGTACATACTACATTTATTTATTATTACTGTAATACAAAAATGTTATATAAAAAAAATAATAACATTAAAAATAATTGGTCCTTGTAATAGTTTATCAACAATACTGTATTCCAATTAATTATCTACGAAAATTTAACATATTACATATTACATAAAACTATCACTTAAATATATTAAATTTTCTATTTTCTTACTTAATTTTTATTACAAAAAAATAGAATAATTAATTACAACAATAAAAAAATACAAATTTTAAAAATATAAATATTAAATATATAAAATTATAATAATATTAAATTAAAGTTAAGTCCAAACAGATGTTGGTATAATACCTTCTCTACTTGTTGATGGTGGAGTTAACTTTTCTTGATTTAAAAAATCATGAGGTAAATTTACAAGAAAACCCTAAAACAAAAATTAATTTTATTTCATAAATTGATTTATATAAATAATTTTACTTGAATCAATTCTATCTTTTTAAAGGCTAATTCAGGATCTGTTTTAAATAATCCTGGTTCTTCTTGATATTTTTGTAAATTTGCAAATGATTTAACATTATTTGTTGGTATACATTTAAATACTTCATCATATATTTCTGTATTTTTTGATGATATACGTTTCCATATACCATTCCAAAATTTATCAATAACTGGATCTGTAATATTTATTGGAATTCTATCTGGATCTGGTTCTAAAAGTCCTACAAATATATTATTATTAAAAAAAATAAATATGAAAATTATATTCTTTGTATAATTTACCTAAGTGTTCTCTAAACAAATATTTTCTTAATCTACCAGCAAATACACCACTTGGATATTTCTCACCATTCATTCGACCATCTTCAAATTCTTCATCCTATACAAATTGATTTTGTTTTACATATAATAATTAATTATTCAAAAAAGAGAAAAAGTATATTACTGAAATTATAACTGCCACTTCTGAATCTCTTTCGCCAATCATAGATCGATCATTTATATTTGCTGATCCACAAATAACTACACGATCATCAGCTATTAATAATTTTGAATGAACATATATTAATTCTGTAATTGCGCAATTATTAAGAACTGCATTTGTTCGTAAACTATGAAATGATATATATTCACTTGGATCAGAAATACCAAGTTCCTTTAAACGGGAAATAATTGAATATTTTCCTCTAAAAAATATAGTTTAATTAGTTTTCAAACTAAAATTCTAAGTTTAAAAATGTAATTACCTTGATATAGATGCATAATTCCAATGCGTAATTGCACGAAGAGCATTTCCAGTTGTCCCACCAACATCACCTTCAAATCCTGGTAAAAGTGGCATAACAACATATACTCGAAATTTTTTCTTTTCACTATAATTTTAAAAATGTTCAGCTTATTCAATAAAAAATTGGATTTTTTAGTTAATAACTTACTGATGAGCTCTAGCAATACGCTTATAAAGTGTTTCACCTATTTGATTTTTAACACCAAGTCCCACACCAACACCTAATTGTAATGTTATAAAAAATTGATTCTCAATATAAATATAATGTTGGGCTTTTGTTATTGTTTGTATATATGCATCATGTATACTTTGTTCATTTATATCTTGTTCAATAAAACCACAACTCCAATATGAAACACTTCTAACTAATTGACATGTAACATGTTGTAATTTTAAATTTGTTAAAAATTTATCATTTATTTTTATATCCAGATAACTTTTTGGCAATAAATATGGAAAATTTTGATTATCTCTTGTTTTTTCTAATTTAGTTGAATTCCATCTTTGGATAAAATGTCTAGAGATATCTCTTGCTGTTGATCCAATTACCATCATACCAATATCATGCCAAGGCATTCGTGGTGTTGTCGTTCTATCAACAAGATCTAAAAATAATATATAATGTCAAAATTATTTTTTATAATTTAATTATTATTATTAAATATATAATACCTTGATATGGTGCATCTAAATGAACAAAATCTTTCATAATAAAATTTGTATAATCTTTGCCATACCAAAATTTCGCTTGACCATAATAATCTGATGCAATTTTTGTTTGATATGGTGTTGGATCCTCATAATTAATACGTTTACCCATTTCCATTTCACCATCCGAAAAGAATAATTTTTTATCTTGATTAAATTTACTATCACGTCTAGTATTTTTTACATCTTGATTTAAATTATTACTAACAGTAGCCGTTGAATTTGGTGTACCATCTATTGATGTTAATCTATGAACAACAACATCTTTGCCTTTTCTCATATTATCTTTTAATTTATTTAGCATATTTTTACGTTCCATTTCAGGTGTATTTTGTTTCATATGCTCTGATATTGGTTCATCATTATTTGGATAATCTGGTGGCATAAATAATTTATCACCTGGATCTAAAGTTGGTATTGGTTTTTCATTATCATGGAAATCATTATTAATAATACGTGATCTTTGTGAACTTATTGCTGAATCAGTATCATCGAAATATGTATTATTGGATCTAAAATTTTCAACAATAATTTTTTTATATATTTTATTATTATTAATTTATAAGACTACTAACTTTGTTTTGATGCTAGCTGTTACGCTACTTGTTGAAATACTACCTAAATCTGTAAGCCTATGACGATAATCATCCCATCTGCCATAGCATAAATCAATACCACCTAAGAATGCATATGTCTGATCAACAACAACAATTTTCTCATGATGAGCCCAAAAGAATACACCAACGCGAGCATGATCTGGATGTCGTATTACTTTTATATTATCATGTGTTAAAACTAAACGCTGTTTACTATAGTAACTATTTATTCCCAATGCCATTTCGACTTCTTTATATAGTAATACAAATATTTTTACACCTTGAGTCTAAAAATTTCAAAAAAAAAAATTACTATTTAAATTATATTTGATTATATGCAATTTTTTCTTACCGCTTTTCTGTGTAAAATTCGATCTAACCTCCAGTAATCACCACTCATAACTGGTCTTTTCATATATATTTCAGGACTTAGCCACCAATCAGCAATATAAATTTCTTCAGTTGCATTTTCTAGAGCATCCGCAACAGCACTCATATAACTAGAACCATCAACAAACCAATTAGCACGAATTGATGATCGTTGTGGTGCAAATGACATATGTGGATTTGGATGTGTAAAATCTCTAGCTAAATTATAATTTATAAAATTATTAGGAATGGGAAAAAATATATTTGGAAATGGTTTAAATTTTACCAAGTTTGTGTTAAAAAAATTTAATTTATTATAATTTTAAGTTTAATATTTTTTTTTTTTTATTAATTCCAAAGTGTGCAGCTTGAATAGTAAAATTTAAAAAAAATATGACAATTTAATCCATTAAAATATTTGAAAATTTACCATATGTATTTGATATTTCTTTTAAATAAGCCAGCCATTCTTTAGATTTTCGTCTAGTCCAGCATTTTAAAATTACTTGTCGATTATTTGTTAAAATTTGTAAACCTTTTCGCATTCCAGTTTGATATATTCCCGTTGAAACATCAAATCCTTGGTCAAAGAGTACAACACATCTACAAATAGCAAAAATAACAAATTGAAAAAATCTTAATTTTTAACATACCGTATTTCACCATCACTTGGTCTCAGATAACCAAAACATGTTTCTTTTACAAAAAACCAACGATTTCTCCATTGGCCACACAAAACATCTGAACAAAAATAATTACATCGAACACAACAACGATTATGAAAACAACCAAAACAATTACATCCCGCTTGTCCAGGCCGTGTTGATCCTGTTCGTTTTAATATTGGACCTTCTTTACCTTTAATACCAAGACTACTAATAAATGATAAATTTGAAACTTCTAAAAATTTTATCTAAAAAATTAAAATTAAATTTACGAATTATTTAATTAATAAATTTAATTTAATTAACTTACAGTTTCTTGATGATTTTTATATAAACTAATATTAAGTAAATTATATAAATAATCTTCTAGTTGTTTTATTCGTGTTGGTATACTTTCAACTGTTACTAATGTTTCTGGTCGATTGGGAAATCTTGGTAATTTTCTTTTTTTCTTACCACTACTTGTATTACTACAATTACTATTATTATTAATTGAATTATTTGCATCAATTTGTTTAGCAGCAATTTTAATTGTTGCACGTTTTTCCTTATGACTTCGTGTTGGAAATGGAAAATTTAATGAAGCCCGAAATACTCGTAACTGTTGATGTAAAGTATTAAAATGTTTATAACGTTTTTTTATTTGCCATGTAAATTGACCATGTGTTAATTCTATTGTATATCTAAAAATAAAAATTTAATTATTATTATTATTTATTAATATTCAATTTAAAATATTCTTACAAATTTGGATTGAGTAAATGCGTTGTAATACTACGATCAGTATCAGTTATTTTTACTTGTACTTCAACATTTGGTATAAAAACTTTACGATGATATGAACTAAATTTTGTTGGTGTACCATATAATGTTGTTATTGGTATATCAATTGTATCTAATTGACCATTATTATCTATTTCTTCACCATTATTATCATCATCATTACGTTCAACTAAAACTGGATTATCACCACCCATAGATAATATTGTTACTGAATCAGGAAATGCTAATGTTTCATCATATTCAGTTTCTAATGAAAAATCTGGTAAACATAATGATGTATTTGTACGTTCTTGTTCTGGTTCTTCATCTTCATCATCATCGTCAGGTGATCTACTTCGTGAATTATGTTCATTTGTATTTAAACCAGGATTTGATGTACCCAGTTCACTGTTTGTAGCCATTTGTTCTGTAAAATTAAAAATAATTAAATTATTGTATACATTCATAAATTATTTATATATTATGATTTGAGTTAGTAATCTTATAAGTAAATATATTTCTACAGAAGTTATTTAAAAAATATATGTATACTCGTATAACATATATAGTAATTATATTACATTTCATTGAGCACACAAAATATTTATTTAATAATTATAGAACTCTTAACACGTTTCACTTGAATTGTATATTTTTTTATTATTATAAATTATACATAAATAATTTATAGTGTGTATTTTAGTATATCATGTAATTTAAAAAATCAATTTGAATTTATAACAATGTTAATTTTTTTAAACTAAGTATACATTATATATATATATTTTTAACATTTCTGAAAAATTTCAAATGAATAAGCATGAAATCCAACATTAATATTTTAAATATATATTTTCACAATGAATTCTCAATTTCAATTAATTTTACTAATTTTTTCTCATATAAAAAATAAATTCTAATGTATAAACGATTTTTCAAATTAAGTTAAACTTATACGAGTTTTCATTTTTATATAACTATAAAATTTAATTATATTCTTCGTTTACAGAAACGTTTTTTTAAATAAGTATTTTGCCCAATTTAATCTCTAGCTATCAAAAACGATAATAAATGATATTTGAATAAATTATTATATAACAATTTTTTTTAGTAATACATATATTAATTTGCTAAATTTAATCAACATTAGGATAACAAAAATAATATTTCTAAGATCGTTCAAACTTTTATTGTGTTCTTTATAACAAACAAAAATTGAAATAAATTAACAAAATATTGGAATTACATATAATAAATAAATACATTAAAAATTATTTCAAATTTTCGTTATATTAAATAAATTAAATTTTTAAGAACTTTATATTTATATTGACCCAGATAAAATATTTGATGTACATATTATAGGTACATATATTATACTTAATTAATCAAATATGCATACAAAGTAGTTTTTTTTTTTATCTGATCCGGTAGCTTTACTTTATCTTGATATAGGTAATTATAATATTCAAATTAAAATTATAAGTATATACTTTGATTAATTATATTATTATTATTTACAAAACCCAAAAAATATGATGACGTTCAAATAAGTAAATATAAATTTTATATGCACACAAATTTTTACTCACATTAAAAAAATATTAAGTAAATAAAAGAAATTATTAACAAAAAAAAGACATGAATTAAAATTTATAATATAACATAAATTTTATAGTTTTTTTTATTTTAGTTTTTATAATACATATATATCGTATACGGTATATCGTATATGGAATGTAACACATATATGAAAATGTTTTTAAGATATTTTATTCTAGTTATGTGTATAATTTATTTTTTTCGTATATACCCATGCTAGCAAGAAGTTGAGAAATACTTCGACGATGACGTCGAACGTCTTCTACAGAATTATCCATGATTCTTATTTTTTTTTTTGTATTATATTTAGGCTTTTTAAAAATTAATTCTCTATATATTAATATATTTTTAGATTTTTGATTTATAAATTTGACTAAAATTATTATTAAACCATTTTATAATGAAAAATAAAGCTGTTTTTGTGTAGTTTCAAAATTAAAATACGTGTATAAAATGAAATGATGATGGTGACAAAATATATCACGACTATTTAACTCTATGTATGAAGGTACACTAAAAAATATTATTACCTAAAAATTTTTGTTTTTTTTTTTGTTGCAAATTATACATTAAAAAATGTTATCAAAAACGATAATGTGATTAAATTTTTTTTGTTTTACTTATATATATAGGAATATAGGTATTGTACGTATAATATTTTATAAATACAAAAGCAGATTTAATTTATTTTATTAAAAATACAAACATAAATTAATAAATTGCACAGACAAATAATATAATTTATAGATGGAAGAAAAATGAACTTAAATTTTAAAATATACTTATATATTTGACTTACAATTATTTTTCGCAGGTTTATATATTTTTGTTACAATCCCAAAAATTTAATTTTACTTATATATATATATGTTATTTTTACCTACATAGCAGAGTGAACTTTCACATTAAACAAATATACACATACAAAAATGTAATACAAAAACATAGCCTTTTTCATTTTATAATAATTATTTTTTATCTACAAAATTATTTTGTTGTTATTTTGATTATCAAAAAAAAATTAAATAACATTAATTATTAATACTTTTAACTTAACTTAAAAATAAAATCAAAATGATTTTTTTACTAGATTAAAACAAAGATAACATAAATTTTTTTATGACTTAATCTTATGAGTATTTTGAAATGACTACATTTCACGTAAAATATTTTTCTTTGCTTTATTAATAAATTACATTTTTATTAATATATAAATTTTAGTTCAAAATGTTCAAGGTTGAAAATACTAAGTAAATGAAATTTTTTCTTCTCGCAATTCTCATTTGATCTTCCTTTTTTTTTTGTTTAATTTCAAATTTAATAATAGTATTTTTTTATAACACAACACAATATCACAATATATAGATCTTTATGGCCTTTGGCGCGCAAAAACTTAAATAATATTATGAAAATTCCAATAATACTTATATATATTTTTACAAGCATAAACTCATTTTCATTGAAAATTTTGAAGGGAGGAGATTAGAGATTTTATTAATTGCGAGAATTACAAATTAAATGGGGAGAAAATGTATATATTTATAATTATGTTCACGTACCAAAAAATGTAAGAAGAAAACATATGTTTTTTGACAGTTTGTACAAAGTTTTGTAAACAAACAAAATTTTTGCGGCGAATTCCCTTCCACTTTTAATTATTTAACTGACATTATAGAACAGATTTTTGTTTACAGTACAATGTTTTGAGCAATCTATATTCTTTTTAATTAGAATTATTAAAATTAAATGTTTTTTTTTATTATTTGCCTAAATATTGCAAAATTTTTATTTTTCTAAATTCAACTTTAATATTTTAATTTAGACTAAGATCTTAAGTCTAGTTAATATCTTTAGACTTTAGTTTTTTTATTTTTCGGTAGTCGTTACAATATTATATTTAATATATTTTTTTTTTGGTACTGATGACGTCCTCCTCCAATTCCAATTTCTCCTATAACTTGTTTTTTTCCAATAAAATCGAATATGCGTAATGTACCTGTTTACCCCTTCACAATTCCATTTCCAGTAAATACCATTGTTCAAAAATATAAGAACACACTTTTTGTATACGCGATCACTTATTTTTTTAAGAAATTTTATTGATAAAGATTAAAATAAATTAGCTTTTTTTATATTGTACACAATTTTTATATATAAATTTTATAATGTAAAATTTTAATTTACCCCTTCATTAATTTACATTTTTGTTAATTTATATATTTTAAAAATTTAATTAACAGGTACTTCGTACTTGTACCGAATAAAAAAACTATAGTTTGGAATTTTGTTGAATGAAAACTGGAAAATGGAAATGGAACAGTACAAAATTGAAACAACAATAAAGTGTCTTAAAATAACTGTATATTAAATGCGCACTTGATGAATTTTTTTTTACACAAAAGTTATTTTAAATAAAAATTATAAATTAACAATTTAAAAAGTCAATATTTTAATAGTATAGATAACATTTTTTTTTGTGTCCGTCTGTTCATTAATTATTTAAATTAATGAATTTAATTTAATTTTGAATTATAATTAATTTTGTATTAATTTTTTTGAAAAATTCAACTTTTTATAATATTCCTTAATTACAAACAACAATACAAAATACATTTACTGACATCTACTGGATGATTTGGGGTAATTTTCTAACCATATTTTTATTTCTCCTTAAATATACAAATAATATTTTTTGTGGGGTTATGTAAGAAAAATTTTTTTGACACATGTGAGAATTTTTTCATATCGTCAAAAATAATAAATTTGTCGAGAAAAGCACGCCGCAATTTATAATAAAGAAAAAAATAAATTTTATAAATTTAATTTTCTATAAATTTAAGATAAATTTAATTGTTAAATAATTAATTTAAATATAAATTAATATATTTAAAAGTGGAATTTAGAAATTAATATTAATTAAAGTAACTAAATAATATGATAATTTAAAATTTTCATATTCCATTCAAAGTGATGTGAGAGAAAAATTTTTAATTTTTTTTGTTGGTTTTTTTTGTACAAGTTTTGGTATTGAAATTTTTTAGGTACGCCATTTTGTATTTTTGTTATATAATTACGCCATTTTGTTTTTATTTTATCATTTATGGGGTATGAGAAAAGATGCTATTTATAGTAAACTTTGTAGAATTTTATAGAAAAATATAATTTAGTAAATGCGAATTTTACTAATTGAATTTTTCGATTGTATATAATAGAAGAGTGAATACATAGAAAAAATTATTGAATAATTATAAAAATTAATAAATTCTTTAATTTTTCTGTGGAAAAAAGGATCTTTTGTTTGGGTGTGGTTTTCAGTGTTGCCAATGTGAATGGGAGGAGGTTTTTTTTAAGTAGAAGTAGAACATGTGTAAAGTGGTCTCGGGCTCGGGATATTTTTTTAATAGGGATAAAAACTGGGACCTTTAATAGATTTTTATTTGTTGGGAAGTTTCATTATTATTTTTTTGGTTGTGCAGATATATAGATGCACTTCGCGTTGCGTATAAAAGTTATATACCTACAAAAAGGTTGTTTTCTCATATTTTTAAAGTTTTTTTGTGTGTAGTGTAGAGAATTTTGTTGTTTATTTAGTTTTTCTTCTTTTTTTTTTTTTAGCTACCTACCTAGATTTTTTTTTTATAAATTTGTGGATAATAATTGAATTTTTTTTGGTGCTGTTGGTATGAAAAATTTTTTGTAATGAATGGAAATCGGATTATAATCAATTTGGAAGAAATTTATTAGAATATATATACGTAAATCCATCCATTTAGTTAGTGTATATCGTATATGAAAATTTTTTTATTTTTAACTTTATTTGTGTGTTAATGAAGTGAGTGACTAAAAGATTTATTTAATGTATATTACAATGATGTGAATTAAATATACAGGGTGTTTTAACATTTTGTTTTTTATTGAAAATAATATTTTTGTTGACGCATAAATGTTGATAGCATAATAATTTATAATAATAAATCGATAATTAAATGAAAAAAAAATATTTGAATAATTAATTAATTAAAATTACCAAGGGGAAAGAATATAATTGATCTGATTTTACAAATAGTATGTATTTAATTTTAGATTTTATAAATTAATATTTTTATTACTAATACGCTCTGTAACCATCCATAAATTTAGCAAAACCCGATTTTAAATTTGAAGTTTTTGCTAAAAAAATTGAAATATTTTGAACTAAAAACAGGAAAAATAGAAGACCACAAAATATTTCTAAAATTTATGTTTATAATTCTATTTTATTGATAGCATGCATATAGCATAAATGTGCTTATCCGCCATGTTGAAATATTTGTAATTAAAATTTGCAAAATAAAAAAACGTGGTAGATTATTTATAGTGATTTTTTTTCGGTACATGCTCCTTCGCTCTACGCGAAAAACGGCATTAGCACTTAGAAAAAGTGTATACACACTTCTCTGCACGTTAAGCCTTAAAATTTTAGAAATTCTGCCACTAGAGGCGCTGAAAACTGAAATTTTTTAAATTTCCTGTCTTAAATCATATGTAGCAATGAGAAGAAATCAAATTTGTATAATGGTAGTAATTAAGAAAAGAGCCCATGGTTATGAAATTACTGCGGAGTGGTTCAGCTGCGCAATATTCGTCACTAGAGAATTGTGACAGTTTCCACCTTAGATGTAAATTAAGCATAGATACAAGTGAAAATAAATTGCTATTAGAATGTGGGATAGTACTAAAAACTAAACAATTCGAAAAAATTCAAATTTCATTCTTATTTTTCCGGTATAGTATAAGATGTTTTTATTGTGTGTGGAGGATTTACTATTACTTTGATGACTTTATTTATAGGAAATGGTTAAAAAAAATTTGTTGCCTCATTCGAAATATGTACAAGCAGACAACGCTTTTTCATTTCAACGCTCTTTCACTAAACTCCATTCGAAAGAATTCAATCTGCAAAACTTCGGTACTCTGATATCGACCTAACTTGGTTTGGAGTTAATATTTTCTTGAACTCAACTCTACTGATATAATTTTCCTATTCTTCAAATTACATTAATACTTATTTCAAACTGATTCAACTTAAAGCCATATCGATAAAACGTTCATAAATTAATGCCACTCCCTAATGCTGCGCAGTATCTACAGATATTAGGTTATTATCTCTTAATAATATCTACCTTGTCGATTCCCATCAATGAGATAATCCTCAGTTTATACTTACACAAAATATTACAAAAAATAAGATATAGTTGATCCATCTGATCTGAACCTGACTCAACTTATCTCATCCAAATAATAGTTGAGAATAATGAATATTTCATTTAAATATATAGTACAAGTAATTCTTTGTCCTCATTGAACATATTGCCCCCTTATACGACACTCTACCTTAAATGTAATTTTAAAATTAAATAAGAATTAATTCAAAATTTATCTGCATAATATTTAAATTCAAATTTTAGATAAAAAACGTATTCTTTTTTTTTTTTCTAGACAATTTTTTCTACCATCAAATCAACAAAATGAAATTCTCAAAAGAACAATGGAAAATTTTTGATCGAATTCATAAAAAACATCCAGTTTCTTTACAATTTTTACAATTAAATTTCAATAAAATTATTAAAGAATTAAAATATATTACAAGTTTACGTTTCATTATTAAACGGAAAATTATTCGAAAGAAAAATCGTATATTTATCCGTTACAATGTATCAAATAAACAAATATTTTCAAAAATTAAAATAAGAAAATGTAAAAATCGTAGAACGACAACAACATGGTCTAAACAAATTGTAATGTATAATAAAAAAATACATTTATTAAATAAATTTAAAGAACAAATAAATGAAATAATTAGTAATTCGGATTCACAAAATGATACAGAATTAAATTTAACACCTGATGAAATACAAAAACAATTAAAAACACAATTAGAATTACTTAAAGGTGGTAAACGATGTCAACCAATATTATCTAATAATTTATTATTATCATCATCATCTGCTGGTACAATAACACCAAAATTATTTACATCATCAAATTCAGATACAACAAAAAGATTATCATTAGATAGGAAAAGTAGTTTTGGTGGTGGTGGTGGTGGTGGTTCATCATGTAGTTCATTTGATATTAGTTTAAAAGATGCTAAAGAAGCTGGTCCATCAAATTTGAAACGTATTCATGATAATTTATCTGATTCTAGTTCATCTATTGATGAACAATCAAATGATTTTCTAAATTCATCAAATAATTCATCATTAAATAGAAATTTATTGAATAATAGTAAATGTTCAGAGGAACCAATTAGAAAACAACAAAAATTAAATTTTATTGATTTATTAATTAATAAAATAAATAGTACTGAAGGTAAAAATTTAGATAAGAAAAATCCAAATGATATAGAAATTATTCAAATGAATAATGATAAGAAAATTAAATCATCAGATAAATGTAAATATAATATTGAACAACATGAAGAAGATTCTTTAAGTTCTGGTGAATTTCTTGGTTTTCCAGATGTTGAAATAATTTTACCAGATGTACCTGGTATGTTACCAACACCAGTTGTTCCACGAAAATTAAGTAGTACACAATCGGCATTTATTAGCGAAGATTTAGATAAATTTATGCGTGATAATTTATTAGATAAAAAAACTAATGATAAATTTGAGAATATACCAAAATCAAAACGTTTTGAAGATGGACTTGTATTTAAAGGTGCTATACCACCAAAATTAACAATGGCATCTTTACCAACTGAATTAGCTAAACCACGTACAGTAGCTGAAAAACGTATTTTATTACAAAAAAATAAAAATATTAAATATTTAATGATTGAAAATGAAAATACAATTTATCATGAATTAAAGAAACGTTCTAGAGATTGTAATGCAAATATACAATTAATTAATTCATTACAAAAACAATCAATACCAGCTACACGTGATTTTTGGAAAGCTACATCATGGCTATTAACTGAAAATGGTAATTTCTATTTTCAAATTGCTAATATTGATGGTGTTGAATGTAAATTAATTGGTGGTTATGGTAATAATAAAAATAAAAATTTACCATATCAATTTAGTAAACCAATTAAAAAAGATTTAAAAAAAAAATTAGAATGTTCAAAAAATTGTAAAGATTATATTGCATTTAAAAATATTAAAATACGTTATAATATGAAAAAAGAAAATCATAAAATACATTTAGTTCCTAATGTTAAAGAGACTAATAATAATAGTAATAATAATAATAGTAATTATAAACCTGGTCCATTATCATCAAAATGTTTACATTTATCATATATGCCAAATTATGGTTCACCAGAAATATATCGTATGCCAAAAATTCAATTAGAAGTTTTTCCAAAAATTAATCGACCATTAGATGATGTTTGTAAAAGTTATTTAAAAATGATTTTACCATCAACAAATATTACAAAAGAATGGGCTGAATTTGCTGTATCAACATTATTAATACCACCAACAAAATTAACATCTGATGAAATATCAACAATAAAATCTAATTATAATAAAACATCATATACATTTAATATACCATATTTAAATGATCAAAAAAATATATTAGTTCGTCGTGTATATAATCGTAAAGAGAAATTTGATAAAATTACAACTGATGATTTACAATTTCGTAAAATAGTAAATAAATCAAATGATCCAATTACATTAGAATGTGCAAATATTTTATCAGAAATGATTGATAGTGTAGCAATTGGTTTAAGTGAAGATTCACTAATTAAAAATGATCCAGATATTGATTATTTGAATAAAACAGAAGAAAATAGTAAATTAAAAGCTGCAGATAATATAATTAATAAACCTACGTTAAATATAGATACAGATAAGAAAAATGATAAAAAATCAAATAGAAAAACAGGAAATTCAAAATCAAGACTAATGTAATATATGAAAAATAATTAAGAATATTTATTTTTGTTTATTTTGAAAATTATTTTTATTTCAGGTCAGAGTTAAAAAGATTAAATGCAACAATTATAGATGCTGGTGGACCAGGTTATGAGGAAGAAAGTAAAATAGTTAACATAGACTTAATTTAATTTTATTTTAATATTTATACCCAAATTTTAGTTAAAGGACATTGTACAAAGCCATATTGTCGACTTGGTTGTGTTTGTATGAGTTTAAATGGACAAAAATCATTAAAGAAACATTGCAAGAAACCAGATTGTATGATTGAATGTAACTGTATAGCTGGTATGATTGAATCAGAAGACAGTGTAAGTTTTTTCCATAAAGATTTTTAGAAATAGACTTTATGCCTAAGATCCATATTATATCTACATTTAATATAATTTAACTTTTATATTATGTCAAATAAAGTGAATTATGAATTATTATATGGATATATATTTTACAGAGTTCATGCATAACATCACAAGATGCTTTAATGTTACGTAAAAAAGCGACTGCACGTTTAGCTAGAATGGAAAGAGAATTTTGTTCAACTGTTGTACTTACAAATACCGAAACATTATTGATAAATGAATCACAATATGAAAGAAAAAGACGTTGTACAAAACGTTATTTAAATTATACATGTGATTCAGAAAATGATCAATCTCTAACAAATAATAATGTAAATGAAAATTCATTTCAACAACCGCCACCAAATAAAAGACAACGTACTGCACAAAAAATAAAAGCACCTGTTACTGAAACTAAACTACCATTAATTGAAAATTATGTTTTTGTTAATGAAGATACAATGAAACAATTAAAACATTGTCAAGTTAATTTATGTAAATTAGAATATTTTGAAAATATTGAAAAATGGTGTATGATTCATTGTTTATATAAATGTTTTTGTAAAGCTAATGATTTAACTGGTAAACCATTTATATTGAAAAAAGATGAAATAAATGTAAAAGAAGATATAATTTATAGTAGGAAACCGAAATATTCATTTGATAAAAATGAAGAATCATCAAAAATAATAATACCACAATTGAAAAATGATAAAATATCTTCAACAGCAGTGTCTAATAATGGTGGTAAAATAATTCAAAATCAAAAATTAAATAATTCAAAATCAAAAATACAAACATCATCATCGTTAGTTATTAATGATTATATTAAGAAACAAGAAGAACTATTAAAAGAAAAATTATTATTTCGTAAATATTTTGAATTTAATCAGGAAAATTGTAGACGATTATTGCCAATACCATCTATATACAAATCACGAAATAGACGTTATGCAATTACAAAAACAAGAAGTTCATCATATATATATTTTAGAGAAACTTCACAATCTGAGTTATTACTATCTGAACGAATTCGAAATAGTGATCAGTATAAACCTAGACGAAATATTTTAAATAAAACAAAATCAATTAATAGTAATAATAGTGATATTAATGAAAAAGAATCACAATTCTTAAAAATATCATCCGTTGTCTCATTAAATCCATCACCAACACGAACAATATCATCACAAAATGTACAACAACCACCAATAATATCATTACAACAAGATCTAAATACTGATTTATTACAAACACCACCATCAGATTTTACAAAAATTGTAAATGAAAGTCCAATTGATTCAAAAGATATACATAAAAATGTATTAAAATTATTAAATTATTTAGTAACAAAAACAATGCATAATATATGTAAAATACAAGTTGATGAATCAAAAAATATACCACATCCAGTTGCTGAGTCATTACACATTTCACAATGGCGTTACTTTTTACAAGCTTATATTGAAGGTTTAATACATATTTGGGAAGTAAAAGTTGATAATCATGTATATTTTACTGGTACAATGCAAAATATAATGCCATTTATACGTAATGCAATTAGTGTTGTTAATATAAAAGCAATACGTAAAGAACAATTACCATTATTAGGTAAAATGTTAAATGCTAAAGTAATAAATCAACAAACTAGCAGTGTATCAGTATTAATGGCTGGTCATAATGATTATTGGCGTATATTAGGTATGACAAAATCATCAATTGATTATTTAACACAAGGTGGTGTTATTAAACCAACACCACAATCACATCCATGGTTATCAACAAAAATTAATACATTATATGAAATAATGGCAAAAAATCGTATAGATAAAATATTATCAAAACAACAAAAATCAACAAATAATAATAAAAATAATAATGATAATAATAATAAAAATAATAATAATGATAATAATAATCAAAATGATAATACTGAAACTGGTACAACGAAAAATTTCATTATAAATAATGATGAAGAAATTGATCGTTTATTAAAAATGAATATAAAAATACGACAATTAACTGAACGTGAAATAATACAAGATAAATTTACAATACCACTTGGTTCATGTTCAACAATATTAGATTATCGTTGGTTAGTATTAGATATTGTTGATGATTTTTCTCATATATTATTTGTTGAACAAATGGAATGTTTAACACATAATAAAATTAAAATAGCATTTCAACGTTCATATGAGGAAAAGAAAATGGTACGTTTAGCTAAAGTTGATGGTAAAAGTATTGATTGTTATGTTATGAAAAATGATAAAGATCGAATATATTTAGGACCATTTCAATTAAATTCAAATCCACAAATCGTATTATATCAAAATATTGATGGTAAAATGATGTTACGTGAAGATTTTGAAAAATTACATAATATTAATAGAAATAATAGTACAACTGGTTTTTGGTTATGCCGTAAAAATGGTAAAATTATATTTGATATTACTACAAAAGATTCTAATTCAGTTTCTTGTTCTGCACAACAATCAAATTTAGTAAATATAAATCAACAAAATACAAATCAACAAAATAATTTATTACCATCTGATGAAACTATTATTATTGATCAAGATATTGATTCAGATGCTAATTCAAAAGAAATTCCATCAATTGTTAATAATTTGACAACAAATTTACAAAAACTAAATAATAACAGCAATAATATAAAAACTACACAAAATATTAATACCACTAATTCACAAAAACTTCATTCAAATATAATACATGATAAAATACCAAATCTTACAGTAAGAAAGTTCAACACATCTTCTTCGATTATTAAAAACATGAAAATTATTAATAATTCCACAATAAATTTGAATAGTAACAGCATTTTAAAAAATAATAAATTTCAAAAAATACATTTAAATACATCTGAAAATAATTCAAATCAATTACCCGCAGTTGAACAAGGCTTAATTCCTTTGAATCCTGGATTTTATGAAATTAATTGTACTGAAAAACCAAATGAAATTAATAAAAAACATGCTAAAACAAATAATAGTACTATAATAGCATCAAATAATTCTAGTCCTGAAAAATCATCAATATTGTATAATAAACCAGTAATTCCTATACAACTTGTTAAGTCGTCTGTATTTAATCATCAAGAGGATAAAAATCAATTTAATAAATTGTTAACAAAAACTACTGAGGGTGGTAAAGCGGTGATTGGTGAAAATTTCAATAATATTATGGTTGCAAAAAAATCAACAACATCAGCTGCTCTTAATCCAAATACTGTACTTTCTAAAAACACAAAAGTTTCACCTAGACGTATTTTACCAAAACCATCAAATCTATCGAATATCAAATTAATAAATGATTCAATAAAATTACCATCGACGGGTCTGGCAATATCTCATTCTAAAGAAATTTTTGGTATGTATAAAAATATTGTTTCTCAATTATTAGATTCATCTAAAATAAATAACTCAAAATCTTTCAGGATGTGATCCATTAAATCAACTTAAATCATTTAATATTAGTACAACCGGAATTATGACTAGTGATAGTCCAAAACTACCAATATTAACAAATGTTTATACATTACCTCAGGTGCCATCATTTATAAGAATAGCGCCAACTAACAATATTATTCCACCAACAACATTATCCGTACCAAATATTAGCTTACCAAAAAATACATCTTTACGAACCAATACAATAACCACTCAAAGTTTAAGTAATCCACAAATGTCGACCGATAAAACATCCGATGTAAATTTAAACAAATCAAATACAGGATCTAATTATCAACATCACATTGCAAATTCTGCAAAAAATGTTATGAAAATTGTATCTGATAGTTCAATTTCGGATAAAAATGGTAAATCATTATCATCTAATACTACAGCGGATATTAAAAGGCCACGAACAATTACTGGATATTTCATATCTAATGTAGAGGAATATCCGAAATTTGGTGGTATGAAAAGAGATCCAAATTATTTAATTAAATCAAGTTCAAATTCAGCATTACAATTGAAAGATATCAATGAAGTTTCTAAATTTTTAAATAGGTAAAAAAAATAATCTTTCTCTGTTATTTAATTATATATTTTTAAACAAAATACTTTTTTTTTTTCGTCAGCCATATTCGTAAACATAGTCCGCGTTTTAAAGCCAATTATACAAATACGAAGTGGTCTTTTTTACCATATAAGAAACCAAAAAATTCATCACGAAATAAAGCTGTAAGTTACTATAAAATTATTAAATTATTTTTGCTTGCTTAGAATTTCATATAAGAAAACTATTCTGTCCGGATAAAGTTTAATAAAATATTATTCAAAATAATAATTTAATTAACATATTTTTGTCTGTTCTCGAAATTTTTAGTATATTTATTTTAAACTGCAAACTAATCTATCTATACAGAAAATAATCTAAATTTTGAATTAATACATTTTAGTTTCAGATAACTACACTTAATAATAGTGTAAATACTCAAAATGTTGGTAATCGTCAAAGAGAATCTATAAACACTAAAATAGATAGTAATAAAACTGATGTAAATGATGTTATCGTTATAGATGATGAGGATTAAGTTGGAGAACTATTTCCATCATCAACAAAAAAAAAATGTTTACGTTAATAATTTTTTTAGTTTGAATTTCTTACAAAATATAAGAATTTTTCTTGATAAGATATTAACTTAGTAAAAAAAAAAACACTGTGATTTTAAAAATAATTTGTAAGTAATTTTTTAAATACACATAATTTTAATTTTAATTTTTTTTTAGAGGATAATTTTTAAGTTTATTATATTATAACAAATAAAAATTAAAAATAATTTTTCTTTTTTAATTTAAGATATGAATTTTTTCATCTTAATAAAATAAATAAACTAAAAATTGTGTTTACTGCTGCTTCATGATTCTTTGTGGCACGGCACGATTATTGAAATTTCAAATTGTATTTCGAGATTTTGTTATTTCTTTAATTTTGTTTACAAGTTACCTCCACAGGGTATACTATAGATATAGAATATATATTGAACAAATGAAAAATAGTTTCATTTTATAATACTATCTTACATTTTGTTCAAGGCAGCCCCCTCACTTCCTCTTGTCTACATTAATTAGACATTTTCAATCTTCTTAATATAAATATTCCATGAAATTTTGAATTTTTCAAAATTAAAAGAGGTCGGAAATATTTTAGTTGGCACTTTAATATTTCTAGGTTAGGTAGAACAGGTCGTAATGTTTCAAAAATCATCTACAATTTTATCTTATCTGGTGGATGGATGTCTTCTTCAGGGGACTATATGAAGAAGACTAGAAATTGGTTTCTTATGTAATATAATTTTTTTTACACCTTATACACAAAAACCAATCCCTTCAACTCAACCATTTTGTAGTCGTAAAAATTTCGACATTTTTATGATCAATATTTATTTAAACTTTATTATTATTAATTTGAAAGTGTGAATTTATTACTGACTGAGGTTTATAGAAATGAATTATACAACTTTTTATTATAATCTTCGTAAATTGCTAGGTTGATCACAATCGCAAATGAGAAATTGTCAGAAAGGGAGTACAAAAGCTAAAACACTCTTCAAACTAGGCATAGGCAGCTTTTTATTATTTCAATATGAAGTGCATTAATTAGAATATCCAAAGAAAAAATATATTTAGATAAGATAGTTAAATTTTGATCTATATTCCAATTAATTATATTTATAATAATTTCATTTATAGCTATATCAAATGATTTATGAAATTGGTACATCAAAATATTGGATTTTTCATTAATATAAATACAATTACTTGGAATATAATTTAAAATTACTGGGTAACATGTAACGATGATAGCATATTGTATAATTTACTCATGCGCACAATTTATTAAAAAAATTTAATTAAGTTGAAAAAGAAGTATATGAAAAATGCATAATTATTTTATTTCTACAGTAAAAATGAAATAAACTATTATGTATATGTATTATGTCATTGCGATGGTACACAACACAACACGTGGTTACATATATATATTTCCGGGATTAGAAATGATATAATATTTTACTATAATGATAAACATTTTTTTTTTGCTTTGGGTACGGGGACTTGTAAAACAATTTTCAAATAATTGTTGTTGTTATAAATAAATTTAAGTTTTAAAGACATAAAATTAGCTAATCGTCAACAATTAAGATAAATATTAAAATAAATGTATATTGTTAAGTAAAATCCTGTTTGAAGGATTACGACATTTTTTACTATATTTTTTTGCTAGTTTCCCTGAATCAAAAGAAATTATAAATATATATACATAATATGAATGAGTATAGTAGGTATAATATAGTATAGAATTTTTATTATATTATTTACACATTGGAATCAAACAACAATTATAATTGATTTTTTTAAAGTAATTATTGTCAGTAAACATGCCACAAGGATATAAAAATATATTAAATCAACATAAGATACTGCTGATATAATTGAGGACATATATATATTATATTGCAAAGTGGATTTATGAGTAGAATGGTAAAATGGTCAATACTTATTCTTGTGTTTATTAATTTAATATCATTTACTATACTACGGGAATCTAAAAAAATTGTTTTCCGTGGTTTATATCGTAAAAAAATAGACACATTTGACATTTTTGCTTACATTTTGCTTCTTATTTGGAAGGGGGGTTTAATTATAGATATTCTCACTTTCCTTAAATTCTCTTATTCAAATTTTTTGAATAAGAATAAAATAAAATAACCAAATTAATGAAATGACAATTGCCTACACTTTTCATATGGAAAGGTGTAGAGAAGTTTAGCTCAAAAGCAATTGGCATGATACATGAAACTATTAAAAGGAAATTATGGTAATTTAAAATAGTAAAGTTCACTGTCAATAATATATTTGAAAAGCTTTATTATTTAAAATTAATATTGTTTTTACATCAAATGGCCAATATAAATATTGATATAATAAATCTAAAATAAAAATTATTATGAAACATAAATTTTAGTATAAGAAATTAAAAATTTTTAAAAAACAAATGTGGTGGTTTAATTTATAAGATTTTTTTTTTTTATTAAATTTTTATTATTTTAATTACACTGTTATAAAAATTCTATAATTTAGCTAAATTAAATTTTCTGTCCTTTTAATATTCATTGTTAATTAGAGTAATTAAACCTAATGGAACATCCATTGTTTGATCATCAATTAGAACTATATCGAAAGTATCCATATATCTTTCCAAATTTTCTTCAATCTGTAAAAAATAATAATAATATAATATTTAGATTTATTTATTTTAATATTTGGCTGAACTTCTTACATGATGAAACAAAAAACCAATTTTGAACACAATTGATGATGATGGCATTCCTTCGGCCATTCCAGCATCGCCAAGCGAATCACCCATTACAATAATATGATCACGATCTTGAACTATATCATAATAATCAGTTCCTTTAAGTACAGTTTCATTTTTATTAAATGTATGTATCATTGGTTCTTCAAGTCCATTTAATAAACCGTCCTTATAACGAAGGAAATTTGACACAACTTTAACATTTGAATATAGTACATTAGTTTGTCTTAAAACCGATACAACTGAATTACCAAGTCCAGCTGAAAATACTAAACATGGTACATTTAAATTATCCAAATAAGCAAAAAATTCTTCTGCTTTATCACGCAAACTGTCTTTAAAATTTGATGTTACTTCATCAATTTCATTAATGTCAAATGGGAAGCCACTGTGAAAATAAGGAAATTATATTTTTTTTATTAAAATTTTTGTTTGTTTGCTTATTCAGTAGTTACACAATATATACTTTTATTATTGATTGAATATGTTAGTAAAATTGATTATTTGGTACGCGAAAATTTGTATTAAAAGTTTTAACAATTCTGAGATTAATTTACGATCTTTTTTTCTGTGATTTTTTCAACTTTAGATAAATAACTAACAAAAACCTATCTCTAAACTTTGTAAATTGTTGAAACAATAATTGTTTAATATATATGAATTTCAATAATCTCATTCCATGACAGATTGCAAAAAGATCATAATTGAATATTTTACATTTTCCGAAAATTGGTTTTCCTTCATTGTTGGATATTTTAATTTATGTATTTTTTTTTTTTAAATATTATAAAATAAATTTACTTACACTAATAGATCACCAGATTTTGTCCACCATTCAATCATATATTGAATTTTTTCTTCTAATGGTATATTTGGATCAATTTCCAATGGACGATATTTTTTACATAATTTATCATTTTCTTCAATATATTCAATTGGTAATGATTTACATGAATTAAATATACCAAAACTAGTTAATACAGCTGTACCATTATGCATACGTTGTTTTGTAATTGTATAATCGAAATCAGATACAATTTGTATACGTTTATGGCCACCAGCAATAAATGAATTCAATATATTTTCAACTTTAGCTGGATCCTTAATTTTACAATGTGGTTGATTCAATATTGGTAAATCTTCTATTGTAATTAATTTATTGTTTGACATTTTCGTTAATTTCTTTCTAAGTAGATTGTTCGATATTGTTTGAAAGAATTGTTTCAGTTTGTTTCTTTCTTAAACCGATTTGACAAGTTTTTATATTTATTTGGCGGACGAGTACTTTGTAACGTTTACTCAATTATTACTACTATTAAAAGTTTATATTATAATATAATATTCTTTTTATTTGTGGTTTAATATCTATTTATAATTATTCTTTATAAAACAAAGACTTTTTTTTTTGCTGTTGAAAATAATCACTTAAAGCTCGAGGTACTCTAAAATAATAATGTTTAAATATTATTATTATTTATTTGGATAAGATAAATTTTAAAATTAAAATAAAATAGATTTACAGTGTAGTGCAATTTTAGTTTCAAATTCAATTTAGAAGTGTTTTTATGTCATGTGGAACATTTCCAACTATGAATGATATATAGGTAGGTATAAAATTACAAATATTGGTAATAATAATATTTCCACTTTCAAATATAAATACATATATGAAAAAAAATCTAATATACATATATCTTTTAAATTATAAATTACTAAAAATTTAAATTTACCAAAATTAGATAATTTTACGACCGACGTTTTAATTTAATACTTTTTTTTAAAGATAGATTCTCTTTTCTTTTTGTTGTAAATTCTTTATTTGACATTTATTCGGTTTCGGTTTCTTGACATTCCAATTTCCCCAATGAATTCGCTTTAACTACTTGGAGAAAATTTTGTACTTAAAATGGAATACTTGGAAACAGAACATTACTTTCCAATGGAATGTGTAGAAATGAAATTGTGGAGGAGTAAAAAATAATTTCTTGTTTTTTGACAATGGGGAAAAAATTTTAATTTCTAAAAGTTTCACAATTGTTTATTTTGTTTTTTTTAAACTTGAAAATCAAATTTATTATTCAAATCACTTGAATTCCTTTATTTATGGAGTTAATTAGTTTTGCTTATAATTTAATTGGTTTTTAATTTAAAGAAAATAGTATTATTCGAATATTAGGCCGAATTAGGATACGATATTGAAGGTGGTAAGTAGTTGAAGTGACGGTATTACAAATGTAGAAGAGATGTATTACAAGTAATAAAAGCCAAACAAATATAATAGTGATAATCAAAGATAGTCCTCCTCGGATAGTCTTATCAAGAGAAAAAAATAAATAAAATATTTCTTTATGTTAATATGATGAGGACATACCACAAAATAATATGTAAGTTATAAACAATATAAATCTTATAATTTCTCAGCACTTATAATCCCTCCATAACGTATCCGTTGCAAAAAAAAAATTTTAAAAGATTTTCTCCAATATTTTTTTATTACATTTACATCCATGTTTAAAAAGCATTCTTTTTAATGAAATTAATCATAAAAAGTCAAATTAACATTTATTTCCAAAATTTGAATTCACACTAATTTAAGTTATCATTTTTATTTTTTAAAATATAAAATGTTTGTCTAGTTAGACATAATATATGAAATTAGTTTTAGTTCTTTATAATGATTAACAAAAAAATATACTCCTAAAATAATAAAAATTAATTCAATGATAAATTTATTTTGTAAAAAAAACGTGTTATTATTTCTAATTAAAATAATAATTTTTCTTTTTTTTTTTTTTAAATATTATATAATAATTTTTATATTATATATTAAATTAAATGTTTTTTCTCTTGTTATATAAATATTTATATACAAGATGATTTTTAAAATTATTTTTTTTTGTACAACAATTTTTAATTATAATGCAATTTATAGTAATTGAGTGGTAATAATTGTAAAAAAAACTTTATTTTAACTATAAATAATTAATAATTTCTTATTTGTTTCTATTTTCTTAATTTATATAATCAAAAATTTTAAAATATATATAATTTTCATTAAAAATCTAGAGAAATTATTATTTAAAAATAATTCAGTGCTAATTTATATTATTTCTTTAATATAAAAAAAAAGTCCTGTGTAGAAGATTTGAAGAGGCTCCAATATGCTTAAAATATATATATATATATTATTTTCTTAGAAAAAAAAAACTAAGAATTTTTCAAGTGTTTTTCAAGGTACAATTTTGTTTTTTTTTTATATTAGCATAAATTTTATGCTAATATAAAAATTGTACCTTGAAAAACACTTGAAAAATTCTTAAAAAATATATTATAAAATATATTAAACAAAAATTTCAAATTTTATTATGTTTCAAGTGAAATTGACAAAAAAAAAAACAAAGAAAACTACTACTACTATAAATATTACAAAAATTATAGAATTTGTTACTTGATTATATAAAATCATATTTAAGATTTTAAAACATTATATTGCTAACAGATTCAAAAATAAAAATAAAAAATAATTAAAAATTTTAGTTTTAATTCTAAAATGCATTTTTTCCACAATTCTAATCTAATTACTTTTTTTTTACGTTTTATCCTGTACTGAAAATATTTACCTTATTACCTATATAAAAAATAATGAAAATTTTAAAATTGAACACATCGAATGTTTTACTTTTTTTTTGTTATAAAATAAATGGATATTATAATTATTATGATAAATTTCTGTATGGTTTTATAGCACAATTTAAATAATTTGCACCAATCATACGTAATGGTTCTGAATGTGGTTTCCATTGACGAAATACAACTTCATGACGTCTTTTAAATGGTTTATCAAATTGTCGAATTCGTATTTCTGTTTTATATGGTTCAACTCTTTTAAATTGTTTTTTAACATTTTCTTTTAAATCCATTTTAATTTTATATGATAAAGAATTGAATTTTTCATTTTGTATTTGTTGAAAATATTCATTTTCTTCGGTTTCATCATTATCAGTTAATTCTTCAACTTTTATTGGAATTACAGTTTTACAATTAATTTTACTATCAGTATTAATATCATCTTCTTCCAACATTTGTATATAAGCTAAATTTTTTTTCTCATCTATAAAAAAATCTTTTACTATTATTAAATTTTCATTTTGTTCTTCTAATAATGTTTTTTCTTGTTGTGATGTTGGTTTTTCATCTTTTGATACTTTTAATTTTTTTGCTGCTATTTCTTCTTCTTCGATTATTTCTAATAATTTTTTTTGTTCGACTGATTTTTCATTTTCTTCTTCTTCTTCTTCGTATTCGTATTCAAAATCTTCTGTTTTAGTTTTTAGATCCATTTCTGGATTTCGTTCTTTATGAATAAATGTTTCTAAATGATGATAATAATCTGACACATTTACAAATGTTAAATTACAATATTGACAATAATTTGACTTATCATTATTATCTATAATATCATGACGAGTTAAATGAAATTTAAGTTCACGTTCGAATTCAAATATCCTTTCACATTTAATGCATATAAAACGGCCTGGATTTTGTTCGTATAAATGATCTTTTAAATAGAATCTAAAAAAAAAAAAATATTTAATATATTGAAAATATTACTCAAAAAAATTACTTACTGTCTTAAAAATCGCCCTTTACATTTATTACACGAAAATAGTGGTAGTTCATCATGCACAGTTAAATCATGTTCTTGTAAACGTTCTATAGATGTTGTTATAAAATTACAATTTTTATCAGGACATTTAACTAATTTATCTATCAGATTTTTTGCTAAAAAAACAAAAAAGAAATATAAATAACGAATAATATTAATAAGAAAATAATAAATAGGCGCCCTTACATATTTTGGACCGTTTTTGGGCATTTTCACATAATGAATCAGTCTCTTTATTACGTTTTTTTAAACGATATAGTGTATCTTTTGATGGTGCCGAAGGTCTTGTTAATGTTGATAAATCATCATCATTATCATCTTCCTCACCTTCTGTATATGTGTTATTATTAAATCGTGACGAAGCTCTAGTAAAAGTAGTTGCTAGAGATTTACAGTCATCATCATCATCATCATCAATAATTATTTGTAGTTCCTCTTCTGTTCCAATATCATTATTTTTAATATTTGCAGCATTACTAACCCAATCTCGAGCATTTTCTAATCTTTTTGTATACATTGTATCTACTTCTGATATTGTTGAATTTTCATCATCATCATTATTATTTGTACGATGTGCTGATCTAGTCATATATCTATGTGATGATTGTTTCTTACTTTTAGCAGAACGAACACCATAACATATTGCTTCATGCATTTGCAAATCAGCTGGTAATATAAATACTGCTGGACAATATGAACATTTTAATTGTGATTGATGAATTTGATAATGATTTCGCCATGTCGTTAATGATGTAAATATACAATCACAATCTTTACATTTAATTGTTGTTTGTTTTATTGTAGGAATTTGAATTATAGTTGTTTTTAAATGATCTCTATTATCTCTATCATGTTTACGTTCATGTTTCTTTAAAAATGATAATTTTTTATACACCCTATAACATTGTTTACATGTTAATAATGTTGGTTTATTATTTGGTTTATTATTACGATAATGTATATGACCACCAGATTCAGTATTTAATACTGATTCACTTTTTTCATACATTACCGATAATAATTCTTGTTCCGGTATATCCCTATCATTATCATCTTCATCTTCATTATCTTCTTCATTTTCATCATCTTCATTTTGAATATTTTCTTCATTTATAATATGTTGTTCAATATTTTCATCATTTATATTACGCTTTTTCGTCACATCATTATTATCTTCATTTGTTTCAATTATTGTTGATAATGTTGTTGGTATATCATTAACATCAATTGATCGTACACTAGCAATTTTTAATTTAAATTCATTTTTATTATGTGATGAATTTAATGCATTTTGATCAAGTACACCATCAATTGATAAGGAACGTAATGGTTTTGAACTTTTTAAATTTAATAATCTTCTAACCATTTCTTTTTCACCCAATCTATAATAATAATTTATACGATTTTTTGTTACACAGGATGCCCAAGTTCTAGCATAATCACGTATACAATTTAATTTGTAAGTACATTGATAACAAATCCAATCAATTTGATCATTAACAGGTAAAATCTAAAAAAATAACGAATATATATAAATATTAATTTAAAAAAAATATATATTCAAAAATTCGTTTATAAAAATAATAATATTTAAATTGATTTAAACTAATTTTCAATAAATATTTTGAAGCTTACTTCTTTATTCACTGATGTTATTTTTCTTATTTTGATATTTTCCTAAATTCTTACTCTATTTATTATTCATTGACGATACTTTTCTTATCATTGATGATCTTAATAATGCAAAAAAAAGAATAATAACAACAACACCTGTTGCTTGTCAAAATAGATTTTCGGTTCAATTTCTAATATATGTATTCAGTTATGCTCGAATTTGATGTTTTTTCTTCAACTTTTTCATACTTGTACCATTTAGTTAGTTTTAAGGGTTACAAATTGTAATATATAATGCAAAATGATATAGTTTTTCAGAATGAAACAAATGAGATAAATTTTTTTTGAATAGAATTTTGTTTCCATACTCGATTAAAATGAAATTATTCATAAAATTTTCAACAGTTGGTTTTTCTTTATAAATTTTTTTATTTGTTATAAGTAAATAATAACTTCTTACTTAAAATTTTCTAAAAATATTTATAGATTCGTCATTTATATTCCCCATAATTTTACCCTTGCTACCTGGAAAGTCAATAATTTTTCTGCATACAATATTTAATATTTCTTAAAAGTTTTAAATTTTGGAAAAAAAATAAAAAAATCCAGCTGCATTTAAACCTCCATCCTCAGATAAATTTTAAAGTTGCAACGAAGACTAGATATTTGATACACATTATGATGTATCATATAATTTTTTCCGTAGGGTTGATAACAAAAAATTACAGCTTTCTGTTATTTTAAAATAGTAATTTTTTACCGAATTCAAGAAAATTACTACCAACTGTTTTTTTTTAAGCGAATATATATAATGCCTCACAAAGTAGGTATACTATAGAAATATTTTCAAAATCAATTTCTAACAAATTTCAATTTCTAACAAATTTTACAATATTCTGTGAAATATGAAACTATAAATTAATTTAAAAAAAAAATAATGAAAATCTGGCAATACAAGTCTTCGATTAGTTGATTTGATTGTAAAAAAATTTTATATAGAATTTTCGAAAAGAAAATAATAGTGTAGCTTCTGTATATTAATTAATGAAATATAATTAACAAAAAAACTAAAACTTTTTTTTTTTAAATTTAATAAATTGAAAATTTTGATTGCATTTTTTTATAATAAAATTGAATTGTCAATTATTTTGTTTTTGTATATTAAATTATTTTTGTATTATTTACAAAATTTTTGTAGAAAAACAAGAAATATTACTATGGTGACAGATATTCATTTAAAAATGGGTCGACGGTCTAGTTACAGGGTGTTGGTTCATTAACTCATACTATCAATTATTCATTTATATTTACAAAAATACAATTAAAAACATTAAAACTAATAATAAAAACATGAAATTTTTATTTTTTTAGAAATTCATTTATGAAATATTAAAAACATTGAAATTATAAGAGTTCTCTAGTAGAAATAGAATATGAAATTAAAAATTATCTTTTATATATATGCATACGCGTGTGCATAAAACAAAAAATATCCAGGATTTACTTTGACCTGAGTATATTTATTTTCAAACAAAACATAATACATATTATATGTACATAAAAAAAAAGATTTCTTTTTTTTTCACCCCATTTTCTATTAACAAAAAAAATTCACTTTTCTTTTTTTACTTACATCAACATTTAATTTTTTCAATAATTCCAATAAATCTGATTTCTGTTGAATATTAGCAAAATCTTGACATGTTGGTTTCATACAAAATGTACAAACTATTTCGCTTGGCTTTTCTTTTGGAATTTTTACTTCATGTGTATCCATATTTAAAACATTTTCTAGTAGATTTTGTAATGTTACAAATGAGAAAATTTATTTTATATATTTTCTAATAAATATATTTATAAATATTTAATTCATTTGTTATAATTAATTAAAATTACATATAACTTTATTTTATTAAATTTACTAAATATTTTAACGACTTTATTTATATTTAATTAAAAAATAGAAAAGATTTGCTACTTTTCTTTTCTTCAAGAGAAAAATAAAAAGAATGCGAGGGGTAATTGTGATGACGAAAAATTTGACGTCTTCCTTTTACTTTTTTTTTACCCAAATAACTTATATTGGTACAAAATAAAGTTGAAATTATGCTAAACCGGTGCCCAATAAACATAAATTTTTTAAATACCAAAATGATAAATATTTATACGATTTTGAATAAATGTAAAATTTATTTGTATATTAAAGAGATTAGAGAATTGCAAATATAAATAAATCTAATATTGATGTCAGTAACAAACACATTAATTAACACGACACGAGTATGCTATGCACATGCACTACATACATAATACATACGACAAAACTTATTGGCAAGAGGAAGAGGGTATGCAACGAAGAGAGGCTTATCGGCAAGAGGGTATGAAACGAAGAGAAAAAAGTACTGCGTGCCGTGCATGCATTCTCGAGTAAACAAAAAGGCAGATTGACGCTAACGCGTATACTTGTTGTGGTTGCAAAAAGTAATATTTTTATGTCGTCCAAAATAGCAAACATCATTGCGTTTTTTTCGGAAAAACATAAGTAAATGTAAATTTTTACATTCACAGTAAATGTTTACCGGGTACCTACAACCAAAAACACTGAAATACGATTTTTTATTACAGATATGTAGAATTTTCAGGATTCTGTTCGTTTATCATTTTTTTTGTCTTCGGCTCTGGTTTGTATCTCAGAATTGTATTGTAAAATCATTTTGTAGTAGTGACCCGACACACGAAAAGAAACTGCATATCTGAATATAATTTTTTTTTCTGGCGCTAGATGTTCAAGGATCGTATCCTGCTTGATGTTAATTTTTGCATAATTGCATATTTGTTGGAGTTTCGGGTTGTGGGGACGGAAACGGATAAAGTTATTAAAAAATCTTAAAAAATGAGAAAAGAATTACATTTTCTCATTCTTATTGTTTTGTATTTTGGATTTTTTTGTTGAATTTTTTTATTATACAAATATGAAAATACAATGCGAATGTTTTGATTTTAAATAAAATTTATATATAGAAAACTTTTTTATATAGAAAACGCATATTATCTAAAAATTATACTCAACTTATCAATTATACTCAATTTTGATGTAGGACACGTATATATATTAATGAGTATAGCCATACTCAACTCATACTTACCTTTATCATTAATAGAAAAATACTACTAGCCAATTGGGTATGGACTACAAGGGTCGCATAGCCACTTATACTGTCTTGAATTAAAGGTAACTAAAATACCTACACAAAATGCACTTATTCAAAGACACAAAATGCACTTATATTGGAGCGAATTTATTTTATTTTAACGAATTTTAATATTTTAAAAGAAATTTTCTATAATTAAAAATTACCATAAAAAAGAAACACATAATTTTTAATTTATGAATATTATTTTATTCATTGACTAAGTTCATCTTTATTTTTATTATTTTTATTTAATTATTATTATTAACATTATTTTTATATATATATTTATTTTTTAAATTTTTTTTTAAAATTTAATTAAAAGGCATTATTGCATTGCCCCAGCACAATTTCTATAAATTTTCTAGATTTCTTCTTCAAACATTCAAAAAATTAAACAACAAAGAAGAATTTATTGAAAAATTAAGAAAAAAAAAAATATAGTAAAAATTTTTATAATTTTGAATAAAGTTAAAAATTATTTTTGTTTTTAAATTTTTAAAATAGAAAATAGTAATAATTTTTTTTTTGTACATATCGAAATATTAATTTATCTTTTTTTTTTATCTTTTGCTCAAATGATTGATTTGCAAAGTGCATTTTTAAAAAATAAAAAAAAAAAGAATAAATTTTTCTTGCATTATTTTCGCATTGTTTTCTTCAATAAAATAAAAAATCCCAAAAAAAAAGTTCCTTAAAATTTAATTTTGAACAAATTTTATGTGCTTTTATTTAAATTTTTTTTTTTAAGATTTTCAAATAATATTTTATGCTTAAAATAAACTTAATTACAATTATGTAACTTATAAAAAAAAAATTAATATTTAAAATAAAAATAATAGAAATTTTAAGAAAAATATTAAAAAAAAAAATTTATTATTAATAATATTTTATAATCATATAATAATAATAATAGAGATATGTATTTTTTTATCAGTCTTAATTGAACACAAAAATAAACATAAATATGAAAATTATAGTGTTGTTTTTTTCATGTTTACTAAATCTGTGTTAATAAATTATATTGAAGTTTTTTTTTAGGTGGGTTTATGCAAAAATTAAATTTTGAAAGTGATATTACATAAATTATATTTTTCGTTTTGTTGACAACATTTTTTTTAATATAATTTCCCTGTGTTTATTTTTCAAATTCGTCATTTTGTACAAAAAAAAAATTTGCCACTGGAATCAAACGTTTTATAACTTTGTTATAATCGTCCTTAGATTGAGAAAAAAATCTGAATGCTGATGATAGTTTGAAAGCTTATATACGTTCTGTCTGAGAGTTCACTTTATACTTTGGTAATTGTAACGAAATTTGATTTGAACAATAATGAATTCAACTTGAAAATGAGATAATTGCTTAAATTTTTAATCACTTTATTGCTTCAAATTTATCGAGTGTGCATCACTTTCAAAATTATTATGATTTTTCCCGAAAATTTTAATGAGGAAAATGTAATGAGACGACAAATTATGTTGTTTAGAACGACAATTGGTCCACGACAAAATATGTATTGAATGCGATAAATTATATGTTGTTGTCACGACAAATAAAAAATTTAAGTTAATTTAATATTTTGATATTCACTTTTTGATTTTTTATTTATTTTTTTATATTAAACTACAAACTTTATTGCTCTATAATCTGTCGTCGTTTATTTAAAATTTTTGCCGTTCTAATATCAAATTTGTCGTGCTGAGTACTTATTTTGGGCCGAGCTGATAATTGTATGCCAATTTTAATTAATTATATTTCTAAAAATTTTGAAATAATGTAGTTTCAAAGATGAATTTTAATATTCGCTCATTTTTTAGTTTTAGTTTTTAGTTTCACTGAATTTAATTTAATTAACCAGTTTATTTGTTTATATTGGCTATAATTTCAATAAGAAACGAATCAAAAATTCTATAATTATTTTGCTTGAATTAAAATTATATAAAAATTAAATAACTTTTTTTTTGTAGTCGGAGCCTCAGGTTTAATAAAAAAATTATACATTTAAAAAAATAATAAAAAAATCAATTATAATTTTTCAGTCTTATTAAAAATATTTAAATAATTAATTTTTATTTTGAATTATATTTAGTTTTATCTGCTTTTTTTGTTCATTTTTTTTTTTAAAAAATTTAATTATTTTTTTTGATTTTTTCACAATAAAATTAACAGATTTTTTTTGAGTGCACTTAAAAATTTATACTATAAAAATATAAAAAAAAAATAATAATAATACAATAAAAAAAATTAAACAAGATTAAAATTAAAAACTAACAAATTTAATTTTTTAAATGCAACTTTTTCCTTAAAATATAAAAAATTAAAAAAATATTATTACAAATTTAGAAACTTATGGCAAAAAATTAATTTTTTTTTTAAATTAAAAATGGCAATAAATTTTAATTAAATTTAATTATGTATTATTTATTTATTATACTTAAAAAATATTTTCTAATTTAAATTTGTAATTTTTTTATTTTTTTTAATTTACTAATTTTTTATTTTATTTTTTTTTTTAGTTTTTTTTTAGGCACTAGGTGATAATTGAAACAGTAAAATAATTAAAATTTATTTAAATTTTTTTTTAAAATTAATTTTTAATAATTATTTTTAAAATTTATATTATTTTTTTTTTGATTTTATAATTTTTTGTTTTTACTTATTTTTATTTATTTATTTTTAATTAAATTTTTTTTATAAATATTTTTTTACAACAATTTTTTTTTTTATATTTTTGAGTAAGTGGAATAGAAAATAATAATTTTTCTTAATAAAATATTTTAATAAAATTAATAACTATTATAATTATATATTTTAAATAATTTGTACTTCCACCATTTTTTTTTTTTGCTAACTTTTCATTATTTCCACCATTTTGTTTGCATTGATTAGTCATATTTTATAGTAAATTAATATTTAAATACTATAAAATAATTATAGTAATTGAATTTTAAGTTTATAGTAGTTTGAATTTTTTTATGTAATTCTTGTTTTTTTGGGTAATTTAAATAATTTTTATTTTACAAATATTGAGCTATAATTATTCCAATTGATGAACTAGTTATTAATTCTATTTTGTACTGACTTAATCTTTTACTTAAAACTTTACTTTTTCTGGCTTAATCTGTTTTTCTTGTAAACCGATCAAAGAAAATTGAGCAAGTGCATTATTTTTCTCGAGCAATGTTTGAGCTGTTTTTGAATATTTACTAAAATTTTAAATAATTCCAAATTTCAAATTTATTAAATTTAATTACGAAATATTAGCAAAAAAAATATATATATAAATTTGATGATTATTATTCATAATGAAAATATGAAAAATTGTTCAGTATTTTAATTAATATTTGAGCTAAGAAACTTTATTTATTGCACTTTACATTAAAAAAAAAAGGAAAAAATAATTTATGAAATTATTTTTTGAATACATTAACTTTTTTTTAATTGCTTTTTGTATGCAAATTAAATTTACAATAATTTTTATATTTAATTTTCCTTAAAAATATTTAATTTAAATTAAAACTTATATAAATTTTTTTTTGAAAATAGGAATCGTGTCATTTACGAAATGAATTTAATTATTTTCTCTAGAATCATCAGTTGTTGTTAATATTTCACGTTTAAGTTCAATATTAGTTTTATTAAATTCTTCACCACCATTTGGTGATAATTTTGTCATTGGTGGTACAATAACACTACCAGATGATTGTTGTATTGATGTTGTGCCATAGGAATGATGATTAGATGGTGGTCGTGTTGGGGATCTATGTGATAATGATGGTGATTGTGTTTCTTTTCTAGATACTGATAAATCTTCAACATGATTTTCATCTTCTTCAGTTTCATGATCTAATTCATTACGATCCCTATCATCATGTTCACGTTGCGCGTGTTCTCTATCATATTCTTCATCTAATTCACGTTCCCTTTCACGTTCAATTTCTCTTTCCATAAAGTCTCTTTCTCTCTCCCGTGTTAGTTGAGATGATGATGATGGTGGCGGTGGTGGTGTACTTTGAGATCTAGAATATTTCATGGCAAATCCTGGACTTGGTGAACGTGCTGTACCATTTGTTCCTGGACTAGTTGATATACCATTAACAGCTGCATGTGCAGCAGCTGCTAATGCCATAGCATGTAATGCTTCACGACCAGCAATATCACCACCACGTGATTCAAATGCTTGTTGTAAAAATGCTGGATCTAATAGTGCTGCTGCTGCTGGATGTGGTATATTTGATGGTATATGATGATGTTCACCACGATCTTTATCACGATGATGATGATGATGATGGTGATGTTCATTTGAATCATGTATTTGTGATAAAATTGATTCGGATGATTGTCCATATGGATTATTTGTTCCACTTAAACCAAATGGAAAACTAGCTGGACTGCTACCACTACTTGGACTACGTTTTATTGTTCGATTCATTGGACGGCCAGTTGTAATACCTAATTTTTTAACTTTATCATAAAGTGTTCGTGATGGTACACCAAATTTACGTGATGCTTGTAATGCACTCATACCATTACGTACACATTCAATAGCTGCTAATATATCACTACGTGTATATTGTTTATATCGTTTCCATTCTGGTTTTTGTGAATTGGATTGTTGTGAAAATGATCGTGAATCACCTAAATATTTTGGTTCACCATCTAAACCATCATCTTCAAATGATTTATCTGTATATGGTGAATGTGGTTCATCATGTTTATATTTCTGAAATAAAATATTAGTTATATAAATAAAATAATTTGCATTTAAGAGTAATCATTTAATTTTGTTTACCCTCTCATTACTACTATAATCCGATGCTACAGATGATGATGTATTTTTTTCAGATCGTTCTTGTTTCAATGATTGACATACTAAAGGCATTGGTTGTGATGAATCAGCTGCATGGGTTTGTGCTAACACATTTCTTAATATTGGTGTATCTCGTGACATTAACATACTTGAGATCGATGATAATTTTTTACGTTTTAATGGATTCATATCAGCTGCACTTTCATATACTGAACTTAACATAGCTGCTGCTGCTGCTGTTGTTGGTATTGATACATTTGGTATTACAGATGATGGTGATATTGATGGCCAATGTTGACGATCTGATGTTGATGGTCCTGGACTTTTTGTATATAGACTAGAATATGGTGATTTATATGTATATGGCGGTGAAGCACTACTACTTTGTGCTGATGTTGTTATATTTGTTGATGTTGTAATTACTGGGGATGATTGTTGTTGTTGTTGTTGGTGATGATGGTGATGTGGTAATTCAACAGATTGTTGTTGCTGATGTTGTGAATCACCACTACTACCACCACCACCCACAATATTCGAATGTATATGACGATTATCATCATTATTTCTTGTACTACTACCACTTTGTTCTGTATTATTATTATTTGAAAATATTGATGATGATGATGATGTTGTTGTAGTATGATGTGTTGATGGTAATTGTTGTGATGATGGATAATTATGATGATGATGATTTGTTGTTGTTGTTGTTGATGATGATGATGATGATGTTGTTGTTGCTGTTGTTGTTGTTTGTTCATCATATTTATTAAATTTAGCTTTTAAATCAGTCATATCAAATAAACCTTTAACTTCTAATTGTTCAGCAATTTTCATTATTTTTGGTATTTGACTTTGTGTTACATTTACTTCACCCGTATACATATATTCAAGTAATGCACGCATTTCAAATGCCTGTACACCAGGAAATAATATACTACAATGATCCATTGGTACATCTTGTAATATTGATTGAAAATATGGTGAATTTGCTGCTAATACAACACGATGCGCTTTAAATTGTACTTGATCATCAACAACAATTGTACAATCAACATATGATTCCATTTTAATTAATGCATCTAATATTTCAACTAAATTTGATTTATGATTGTTCCATCTTAAACAATATGTTTGTCCTTCGCTGCTACCCATTTTGAATAATTATTTATAATATTTGAATTTTTGCTTATTGTATAATTTAGATTGAAATATTTTTTGTAAAAATTGTTTATAACCCAGGAATATATTTTTTGTTTTTTGTTTTCTGCAAAATAAAAAAATAATAATTAAATATAAGTAAAAAATTTTTTTTTGCTGTTCGTCCCTTAATTATAAAAATGCAATTTTGTGCCATAAAAGAAAATAATAATGAAATATAGAAAAACATTTATTTCATTTCGCAATTTGATTTTTATCAATTTACAAAAAAGAAAATGTAAAATAGATTTTTTATTATATCTTATTATAGGGTGTCCCAGATTCTAATGACCCGAACGAAGGAGAAATACATTAACCCAAAATTGTATGGAAATTTTCCACAAAGTAAGCACATTTTTTATATCACATAATTACTTCACTTAAGGATCAAACTTTGAGGATTGAAATTTTCAAATGTAATTAATTATACTCGCCTGGCTGGATATCCATTAAAACAACTTCCTTTAGTTTGGACCTTTATATCATGGGACAACTTGTAAGATAGAAAAATATTATATCGCACGCTATACAATTTATATTGCAATTATTATTTTTTTACATTATGACAGGACAGTCAGTGAGGAGTGCATAATTTTTAGTATACAATTAGAAACAAATTAAAAAACAAAGGTTTTCATTTTATTATTTTGGTTAATAAAAATTTCGTATGGATAGGAAATTTCTAGTACATACTAGTAGTAGCTATGTATATATGTTGTTTTTATTATCCTTTTTATTAAAGGATTAATAATAATAAAAAGAATTTGAAAAAAATTGTTTAATTATTGATAAAAATTAATAGGAGATTTAAATAATCAGTTAATAGATTCATTTCTTATTTATCGTCTTTGGTGGCCGACTGTCTAGTACTAGTTTTAGTTTACTCTGTATTGTTTTAGATTCTGTAATCGATTTCCCGACAATCGACAATTCATTGAATAAATGTATTAATTTTAATACTGATCGGAAAGATATTTTGGTAATCATAATTTAAATTTTATTATAAATAATTTGGAACTTTAAATAAAGTTTCTTTAATCTGTAAAATGTCTAAAAATATATTGGCCGATCATTTGTCGCACGCTTACACACAAGGACACAATGATGTCCTTAAATTTATGGTTTTGAAAATTATTGTAAATATTTTATTGATGCATCAGGAATGTGAAAATTTGTTGAATTCTTTTGCGAGAGATTATAAACAGGACATTCAATTTAATTATCGTACCCTGATCATCAGTTTCATTAATAAATTCAATATATTTCTAACTGGGATTATAATAAGGACATTCTAAAATATGAAAAAGGACGACATTATGACAAAGATAAAAGAACGTAATAAGAGTCTGTTAAGTGTGAATAACATATTTAAAACGAATATTAATAGTGCAAATGATAAAGGACGAACATTCTTGTAATTTACATCAGAACTAAACAAAGATTGATTTCACTTTCATAAATGGCAAAATTGTTCAAATATCAAAGTAAATTTTACAAGAAATGCAAAAATTTTTTTTTGTGTAAATTTTTTTTTTTAATTAAAGACCAAGGTGAATGAATATCGTTGTTTATGTAATTGTAATAAATTTTTTTATCAACCCTCCATGTAATCATTTCGATGCCATTTACAAAAATAATAAAAAAAATAAGTATTTATCTCTCCCACAAGAGAGGGTAAACAACCAGAAAAATATAAATAGATCGCGCCCTCCTATACTGAAAAAAAAAACAAAACATTGCAACCTTTTTTTTTTACCCATAAACGACGAAAATACTAAACTCAATTCAAAACTGACAACGACAATCCCACCTCCCCCTTTTACTAAAATTTTTCTTCTTTTCTATTTCACATTTTTATAAACAATTTCTTTTCTTCCTTACCTTATCGATATTTAAAATATTCACGTATTGCAAACACATCCCTTTTGCATATTCCGGACAAAAAAAAAACGTATCGTATACGAAATTATATTCAAAAGTGCGTATTTTTTTCTACATATAATTGCATTACATATTTACATTTCTATATATTTGTATATTGCTGGGCCTGTTTTGCTATACGCATCACCGAATATTTCCGCCATGAGTTTAAATTTATTGTGAAATTAATTTTTGGAAAATTTAAAAAAAAAAAACTACTTAGTAATAAAAAAAAACCTAGAAAAAAAAAACATGACAGGAACGCTAAAAAAAAAATTCGAGGGTGTCCCCCCAAAATAATAAGTTGCGGATTCTATAAATGAAATACGAAAAGAAAAGAAAAAAAATTTATATTCATTTTTTATTATAGATAAAAAAATAGCATTAAAAAAAGAAATCATACGTAAACGAAACGCACGCATATATACGCTTTTAAAATGTACAATGTATGCTACAGAAATTAGCGTTCGCGACTATCAGGTATATTTAGAATTTTTTAAAGCAAAAGTAAAATGTTATTAGATAAATTTCTGGTTGTTGTTGTAGTTCTTTTGTTAACGCACCCACAAAAAAAGAAAGAAAGATGAAAATTTACAAAAAAAAAATAAATAAAATGAAAAGGAAGGGACATTTATACACACAGAAAAAAAAATCACCTTCACTATTGCACAACGTAAAAACGCATAGGGCAAACTTCCTGCTCGCTAGCGATGCCTTTATAATATTTAAATAATTGCGTGGGGGTGCAGTTTTTTTTTTGCTGTTTTTTTAAATTTTGCTTCCATTTTATTTGTTAAAAAAAAATTATTTAGTTTTAGTTTCCGAATTAATTATAGTCATAAATTGTAAAAAATATTACTTGAGTTTTTATAATTTGGTTTAAATTATTTAAAAAATATTTGAATATTTGTTTTTCCCCCCGATTCATTAATTTCGAATTTACAAAATAAATTTTCCAATTCAACATAAATTTTTCCAATTAAGTAAATTTCCCAAATAATTTTCTGCAATTCAAAAGTGTCATTTAGCATAAATTAGATTCATCCTTGTTCAAAATTGCATCATAATTTTGGGAAAAGCCATATTTAATTCAAATCAAAAATCAATTCAGAAAATTTTATGAGTTTGCTGTCTGGTTAAGATGGAAACCATACAAGGCATCCCTTTAATAAATTTCCATTGAATAACAAAAATTATTTCCCTATTTAATCAGTCTTCTTCCATGACATCTATAATATAACAACAAAAAGTCTGTTTGAAAATGGTTTTCCCTTTTTTTTTTTGTGAAAATTATTATGTATGGTTTTCATGCGTGGGTTTTCCAAAAATTTTCATTTAAAAACTAAACCAATACACATTTGTTTGTATGCATTCATCAATATATTTTTCTATATAACAAAATCCGCGTCCCCTAATTGACACTAAATTATAGTAAAACCATGACCTGAACTGCAAAGAGTTTCAAACTTTGTAACTCTCTATTAGAAAATCGAATTTTTCTTGGTCTCTCGTTTGTTTGAAAATAATTTCTTTCCTTAATTCTGTAAAATTAATTATAAAAAACAAAAATGTTTAGAATTTCACATTCCGTTGGTCCTTTTTTTCTTTAAATGATTCTTTAGGATCAAAATATTTTTTCCAGTTTTGCAAAATTATATCTTTTGCAATTTGATAAATTGTAACGCAAAAAGGAAAAAAAAAGAAAATAACAAAAAAGGACATCCACATACCACACATCTCCTTGTAAATGGGAATATGAGAATTTATAAAATTATATACACAAAAAAACGTATGTTATCCTAATAAAATAGTAAACGAAAAAAAAAATGAATTCAACGTTTATGGATATCATCCCAAGAAATATAGAACATTCATCATGATGTCTTGCAGTTTTTATCATCATTTGGTATCCTTTTTGAGTGCAGCACTTTGGCATATATAGAAATATAAACATGTGCGTATGGCAGTGTGTTAATCGAAATTACTGTACGATCGCCAAAAAAAAGGATCCTTTTCTGTACAGTATAATGTTCATATATAATAAAGGGCAGGTTGTTATACGATAAAAATGAAAAATGATCGTTTTATCTTTATTTTTTTTATGGGATACCATTTTTATTTTATTTTTTTGAAAAAAATCAACGACCTGTCGAAATTATGGTATCGTTTATGAAAGATCGATAATCATATATTCGAAAAATTTAAAAAATTTCGGTTGGGCAGCAAATAAGAAGATATTGAATATTGAAAATTTAGATAAAATTTAGATTAGCATTTAATTAATTCAAATTATTAATTCATGTGATAAAATATTCGCCAAAAATCACATGAAACCTGAAACGAAAAATGAGGAGCAATCTGGCACTACCATTCAAAATGTCTGTACTATGGATACAAAATGGAGAAACTATATAGGCCCAACGATAGTTTGCAGAGTAGTTTTTTGAATATACATACACAGTTTCTTGACAACGTCACGGAATTAATGATAATGAACATACTGTGGATTTGTTCAGGGAAGATTCACATAATTATTGGAATAGGATCTTGAACAAGTTGTTTAATAACTATAGGCCAAATAAAGGCTACTTTTTGGTGACATCTCAACGAGGTGGGTGTGAATTAACTGCGTCCTAATGAATATTTTCTAACCAAGATTTATAACTTATACGGAAAATTATATTAAACACATTTACAAAAATGTGAAATTATTGTTTTCGAGATTGTGTACATTCGGAATTTCATACTATACCCAATCGAAATTAATGTTTCTAAACGAAAAGTTAAAAAAAATATAATCGCAAGAAAAACAAAACTACAATTTAGAATTATCAAATAGTTTTCAAAATGTTTATGTGAACCTTTTTTCAATTTATATTTTTTTGTGTAAAGAGGATATTGAAAAGGATCTTATAAGATTTTCAACACATAAAAAAATATCCTTAAATTTAATTTTGTTGTTGTCTTAAAAATATTTTTTTTTTGTTTCTTTTACTTTATCGGCTCTGGAATAGGAGGAAACAGGTTGACGGAATGATAAATAATCATTTAGTAAAAGAATTGCACAATTCTGGTGATAAAATTAATTGTAAAATGAATAAAATAATTTTATCAAAATTTATTAAAAAGCTAAACAGAAAACTTCAATTTAAAATGGTGATGATTCATAAATATTTTTTTTTGTGTGTTTTTAACGCCCAACAGAAATTTTTTAAAACTTCTCAACAAGAAAAAAAAAATTATTGACAGATAAAATTATGTTTACAGCAAAAACAAAAATAACAGAAAAGCTTTTATGTTTATAAATTAGAAATAAGCTTTTTTGTTCATTTAAGATATTTGCGAAAAATCATATACATAAATATATAAAGTGCGTATAAATAGAATTTCGAAATATAAAATTCGCAATTAGCACATTTTTTTTTTTTGATATATTTTTATGGATAAGCGAATGGCGCCAAATTTACCAAAAATTATTAAAATAAATAAAATAAAATTTGAATATTAAAATTCTCTCTTAGATTTAAAAATTATTAGAAATTGAATAAATTTTATTAAAATAACAAAATAATTAAAAATGACGTGACTTGAAAATTTAAATGTTTTCTTATTAATTTTAATTTTTCATAAATAAAAAATGTCAATTTGAAAGTAAAAGGAATAAATTTTACATTTAATAAAAGTTCACTAGTCGTCGAATGCATGTTGAATTTATTGATTTAAAAATAATTGAAAATTAATAATTAAAAGAATATTTCTTAACATTTTGGCCCCTTTTTTTCTGGATAACCGAAATTTTCTTGACAAAATGAAATTAAATTTACTTTCGGTTTCAGATAAATTTTCTCTAAACCATAAAGAGAATAATTCTATTTACAAATTGAAATGCTTCTTCCAATTGGATTTATTCTAATTTTACAAAAATTATCGTTAAAATTAGTGAAATTAACTAAACAAAAAAAAAAAACTAACACATCACAGAGTTTTATGGTTACGTCAATTTTTTATTAATTCGGTGACAAAATGAAATTTCTAACAGAAATAATTTCGAAAAGCATAAATATCCAGTACTTATAAAGTATATTAATTAAAATTAAAACGAATATTTGACCAATTTGAGATGAAAATATGATTTAACTATAAAAATAATTGGAATTTTTTTTTAAAATATTTTTGATGTCTAATTTCCCATCGAAATTATATTAAATGTCAAATAATTTTTTTTATAGGGAATTAATTTTTTCATTGGCCACTAAATATAAGGTCAAAGTAAAGTCGAAATTTGTTAATGATTTCATTCTATAATAATTTTAATTACATATTAAAATTTACAAATCATTTTTCATACAATTTTATTACCAGTCTTTCAAAATTTCAAATCTACAGCGAAATTTTCAAAATCAAATTTTCAAAAAATATTTAGCAAATAAATTGAACTTACCTCTTAGTAATTTATAGTTTATAGTGACATTTCCTTTATTTAGTGACTTTTTCTTCGATATTCAGTCTCTTGAGATTGTTTTTTTATTTTTATTTAATTTTTTTTTTATTAGAAATTTTGATTTTAATTTAAGTTTTTTAATTTTTAATTGGGTGGGGGGTTGTTAAAAATTTTGAATTTTGAAAAATTAAAAAATTTTGAATTATAAATTTTGTAGGCACACACACAGCTTTAAGCCGAAAGAAATTATTTTGAAATTATTTTTTTTTTTTTAAATATTTTAACATTAAAAATTAAGCCAAAAATCAATTAAAATTTAATTAAATTAAATATTAAAAAAATTCAAATTAAAAAATAATATTTTAAAGAAAATTATCGTTGCATATTTTATAGTAAAATCGTTGAAAAATTGTTGTGCTGTGTGGTGCTCCAAGTTTTCTCACTTAAATTATTTTAATTTTCTGTTATATTTATTAATTAATTTTGTTATTTAATTTTAAATACTAATTCTTTAATTAATAGTTTCTTCTTTTTTGCTTACACTTTTCACTTATTTCAGTTTTGTTTTTCCTTTTTAAAAACTAAATTTTTTTTTCAATTTATTTGATCGTTTTTTTCATAATTAGTGTTTTAATTGTTTTTACATTTAATTTTTTTCATTATGTTCACTCTTTCTGTAATTTATATATAAATAATTTTTATGTAAAATTGTTATTTGCACTATTTAACATTTTTGGAAAAAAAAATTTTGTTCGTTGACAAAAAAAATTTTCAAAATCTAACGAAAATTTTGATATTTTTACAATTTTAAAAAAAACTTCACAAAAAAATTTTTATATATTTTTTTGATTTTGATAAATTTTGTTTGTAACATAAAAATTTTTTAGTTTATTTAAAAAAAAAACAGATTATTTCCAAGTTCAAAGTCCAAAAAAATTAATATTAAAAAGTCGACACAAACATTTTTTTTGAGTACAAAACACAAAATTTTAATATATGCAATTTTGTATACCAAAAAAAAAATACAATTTCCAATTTGTTTTTGAAATTTTAGCAAATAAAAAATTTAAAAAAAAAAAAAAAATAGAAAATATAGAAGAAAATGTTCCAAAAATATTCAAAAAAAGAAAAATTAAATTTTTTTTGATCGTTATTAATAATAATAATAATAATAATAGCACACGAGCAAATACCACTCACGTACTCAACTCCTCAAACTCGATTAAAAACCTAAAGAAAAGTCAAAGTAATGAAAAGCAACATAATAAAAGCAAAAAACAGATTTTCACTAATCAAAAAAAAAAAAAACACCAGCGCAAAAGAACGTATCTAAAAAAGTGCGTAAAAGCGCATATAAAAATTATACACATATAAAAAATTATTACACTCTTCTCTTTTGTTAGTATGCGCAGCGCAGTCATTTAATTTTTTTTGTATTTTACAAATTCCCTTATAGTTTTTCTTCATTTGCTCTTCTATGCTCTATTATGCTCTGTGTGTGTAGTAAAAAAAAGGGCAAAACATAAAACAATCTAATCGCATTTTCTCCTATACATTCAAAATATTTTTCTCCTTTGGCCCTTTTAGCCCTCAATCAAATGCTCTTTTTCCATACAACACAAATGCACGCAGCACACACAGAGGCAAAAAAAGAATAATAATTTTGCGATTGGAGAAAAATTGCAATTGTATGCGCGTTAATAGTGCGTAACTATTGCAAACGCGTTTGAATTGTATGCGTTGTATGTGTATAGTGGTGGAGACGTTGCGTTACGAGTTACGATGCGAAACTATACTCTGTACTCTGATGCGTTTTTTATACAGAAAAAAAAACACTGTTGATTAGAGTTGTGCAAAAGAGAAAGATGCTACACACACACACACATGAATAAAATTAAAGTTTCGTTTGAGCGAAAAATGCACCCACTAACACAGATTATGCATTTTTCTTCAACCATATACACACATTCAAAATATATATTCTCGCACACATTGAAAAAAATATGCGTAAGCATAAATTCAAATACATTTTTAATTTTTTTGTATAATACAAAAGTAAAGAATTAACCTTTAAAAAAATGCATACGTTACGCATAATACATACAAATATGCTCTATACTCATAAAACATGAAAAAAACCCTTCAGATTTTTTATGTTGTTTTTTTTTTGTTTTGGTTATGTTGTGTTGCCTGATATTTGCGTTGTTATTGATCATTTTTTAGTATTTTTTTTATGTTTTTGGCGTCGACGAAGTCGACCCTTTACACACTCACAGAAAATTATCAAAAAAAAAATAATTGTAGATAGTAGACCCTAAAAAAACTAAATTACTATGCGGAGGGACTTACAAAAAGTCACTATTATTTTTTTTCCAACAAGAAGAAAAAAAGCGAAATTTATTAGACGACTTGCATTTGTTAGTATGCATCATCTGACTTCTTTTTTTATGCATTCCAATAAAAATGCAAGAAAATTATGTAGACAAAGTCTATGTATAGTATATGATCAGAAATATAAAACGTATGTGGCCTTTAGTATTATGCATTTAAAAAGAAAAATTCGTCTAGGTATATTAGTAGATCGTTTTTTATGTAATATTATACAGACGGTAACAAGTTGCTAGCGTTGTAAACCCCTTAATATATTTAGATACACATAAAAGGGTATAAAGAAGGCGTTGATTTAAATTCCATAAAGGTTTTTTTTTTACTATTTTGTAAAAGGATTCAATAATTTTATATACATAAATAAAATAAAAAAATTAATAGTATCTTTGTGTGCGATGCAAATTAGAATCTATATAAGATATATTTTGAATTAGAGAACATTATAATACGAATTGAATAATATGTAATTTCATAAATAAGAAATATTTAATATTTCACTTTTAAATGCTCATAAATATTTAATTTATATAAATAATATTTTCAGTTTATGGAATTATTGTCTTGATTGTAGAAGATCTTTACTTTTGTAATATCGAAAACAGAATAAATTCTATTTTTTCTCCAACTATCCAATAATTTTGCTATATGAAATGTTGGTATATTGTATATATAATCGAGTCTTCTTACTTAAATGACAGAATTTTAATTATAGAATATACAAAACTTCCAAATTCTTAATTTGCATACATTTTTCACGATCATTTGACTACTATACTGAATATTTTGTCTTCTTCATTCCAGTATAGCTTCTTAACACGTGAAGTGGAATTCATACCTCACAGTTTTGAGAAAGTGCATAAAAAGACAAGCTTTATACTAAAAAATATCTCAGTTTTTGCTTGTTTTCACTGATCCTCTTCCTCAGTGAATGATCATTGATCTCTTAGTTGTTTATGCTCTTCTTTTTCTCTTATAAGAGTTGAATGGGGGTTTTTTTTTTGGGAGATGTTTAAGGTGGTCGATTAGATTCTTTATTACTAATTATTATCAATTACTAATTATACTAATTAAACTTTATTCAAATATTTTATTCCCATTGAGGGCATATCAATTCAGATTTTCAGAAAGTGGAGAAACTATTAATTTCAACAAAGTAATTACATATGTATTTAATAGTGATCTACCATTTAGTGATAAACCATCATTTAGTGATTCAGTTATATTTTGTATATTTTTAGTATTGAACATAGCTCATATCATAAAGTCACTTTAGTAGACCAACATAAACGTCTCCGTCGAGAATCTGGATAGTACAACTACCATTACCAGACCACAACTAATTATTGAATTATTAATTCCCTATTGTAACTCTAATTGCTTGAATCCTTTATTCATTTCTTCTTTACCAATTTTACAATACTGAATTGATGTATCAAAAACTTAAAAAGCATTACTCCTATTTTTTAGGTCTAATTTCATCAAAAAAAGTGTGTATCAATCATACTGGAAATAAGCTCTGAGCACAACGTACTCCCTCCTTCCAATCTGTTGTACTGAAAACTGAAAAATGAAAAAGATATGAAATGAAATTAAAAAAAAAAATATCTCTTAAACCTGAGTAAAATTTCGAAAATTTGCAAACTTTGCGAATTATTGCGAATTTTTGCGAACTAAAATTTTGCGAATTTTTGCGAATTAAATATGAAATTCGCGAATAAGAATATTGCAAATTTAAGTTTGCAAAATTCTCTGATTGGTTGAAATGAACTTTCCATATATGGAGCGAACTTTATGTACCGAAAAAGCACTTTGAATATTCGGAAAGTTATTTCTGTATTTTTGTTACATTTAAAGTGAAATTTTGTTGATAAAAATGCAATTTCACTTTAGTTAAGATTGTGAATTAATCAGAAATGTAATTTATTTTCGATATTTGAAATATTTGAATATATTAATAATAATTTCGATTGTTCAAAGTAAATAATTGTCAAATGTTCAAAAAAATATTTTGTACTAAGATCAAAAAGGATTAATCTTCCTTCTAATATTTAAATGCGTTGTTAACAATATTTGATTTATAATTTTATCGAAATCATTAAAAATTTAAATAATTATAAATTTATCTAATCTTTCAATTTTAAATTTATCAATTAAATTTTTTGGAAAATCAACAGGTAATCAAAATTATTAATTCATTCATAAAAATTGTCCATTATTTATGTTTTTCATTTATGGACTGTCCAAAAAACACATAAAAACCAAAAATATAATCTATATAACCAGAAAAAGAAAAGAAACCAAAGCAACATAAAATAAGTGCGAGCATAATAATAATAATGAAAAGGTATAACCAAACTAAGAAATATACCAACAATTACAACAATTGTTTATTCATTTATTTTGATACTCGGTGAATGGTCTTTTTCAATTTGTAGGTAAAGTTAGGGATCTAACATAAATTTTTTCTATTCAATGAAATTGAAAACACCATAAAAAACGACATAAGGTCATAATAAGTAATTGTACCTTAACATAAAAACGCACATAATTTATGTATAACATATTAAATATACAAAAAGAATGGGAAGATTTTGGTTCAGTAATAGTAATAATTGAATAATTTGTTCAGTAATAATTATAATTTTTTGCATATTTATGATTATAATGTTTTGGTATAAATTCGAATTTTATTATGGTCATTTAATTTGGATTTACATTTTGGATTATAGTTATAACCTGGAAATTAATCCTATGAAATTTTAAGGACTTATCCCAAGATTAAAATTCTTCGACTTTTGTTTATAATCTTTTTCTGGAGATATTCGTACTTTTCACTAAACTTTTAAGGACCTTTTAATGCTATAGATTAAACGTTTAATAGGATTTTACTTTTATTGCGTCAATTTTGTGTTAACGATGCGGAATTATGATGAGAGGTCAATGGCATTTTTTGTTCTGTTGTTGTTAATGTTGAAATGTGGCATTTTATCTATTTAGAAAAATATTGACTTTTGACTTATGTGATTTTTTTTATTTCGTTGCGTTTTTTTATAGTATTTTTTTGAAAATTATGAAGAAGAAGCAAATATTTTTTTCTTTTTAATCCGAAAATAAAATAAACATAGTAGAAAAAAAAATCATTTTTGAAGCATTTTGGTTTTAACTGATAACGAAACACATTTTATGTATAGGTAGAGAGTGCAGCATATTTTTGTATATACAGTAAAAAAAAAACTGCATTTCAGAATAAAATGGATAAAAAATGCTTTTAATCTTTTGCGATAAGATAAATTTTTGTTATTGTGTTTCTAAGCAAATAATATTTTTTTTTTAAATATTAATAATTTTGTCTTTAAATATAAATTTATACCTAAAAAGCGAATTAAAGGAGTTTGTTGAAATATTTTTTCAAATAAATTTATTCAAAAAAATTTCTGGGCATTACATTTCTTTTTATATAGTTAAACTATTTAAGGAGGCAAATTCTTGTAATGGATATTTTCTTCTTAGTACAATCTTCAAGTTAATTTCGTATCCGAAAAATTTTACACACACTACACTTATACGAGTAATGGACAGAATGAAATGCAATTTTGTTCGACATTAATTTTTTGAAAATATGCTAATTTGAAATCATATTTAATTTCTAGAAGGCATCATGCCATTTTTCTTTTGATGATAGAAATTTTATATATGACAATTTAATGCTTTGGTGATTTGCTGTGCATTTAGTAAAAAAAAAAATTTATATGATTTATGTTTGTTTAAGAGGTTAATGAACTGGAAAAATAAAATATTTATTTATTTACTATTTTTTTTTTTATTATAAATATTTTATTTATTTTAAAATATTTTTTTTGATTGATTTTATTTGGCCTACAAAACACAATTCATTTCTTTTAAAGAGTCCATTGAACTGAAAATTTCAAAATATTTTTTTGATAAAACTAAAACTTCTTAAGTAAACAAGAACATATAGAAATTTCTATATCGAAGTATATTTTGATTTCGTTGCAACAAGGATTCAATTATCAAATGATCCTTGTAAAAGTCAAATTTTTAAGATTTCTTTTGAAAATATTTTTTTAATAAAATATGTAAAAAAAAAAGGATTTTTGAATTTTAAGTATATTTACAAAAATGATTTGAATCAAAGATGGTATAAATTGTCGCAGTTATGAAGAATGTTTTGAAAATTATTTTTTATCAAACTTTTAAAAAAAATTAAGGTAAAATAAAAATTTAACAAATAATCAAAAATTTATGATTTCCAAAATGGATACATGGACTATTATAACAAACATATGTTTTCACTAAAAAAAAATCGTAACTATAAATAAATTTCCTCAATATTTCTTCCTCTTTCAAACCTAATTAAAAAAAAGGGTCTAATAATTTTGAAAATAACAACAATTTTTTTCAAATTTTACTATTCCCTTTCCCTATAAACACAAAAAAATATATAGAAAAAATTATATATCTTATTTTCGAACAAACATGAAATCCTCCTACACACACCAATTGTGCACTTGGACTAGAAAAAAACACATCTAAATAAGCATATATTAGAAAACATAAACCGTCACGAAGCATAAAAATTATCCACAACAAAAAAAAAACTGCACAATAATTTATATTTCCTTTTAGATATGCACAACTACAAATACAATTATCCATTTATGCTATTTACCAAAAACTAGAAAAATTTATGCATATGGGCCATTTTTGTACAATATTCGATTTTTGAAATTCTATTTTTATCATAATTTTTTTTTGTCTTCTCATTTTTTCCAAAATTTGACTTTGAATATTTTTTTTAGTTACCAGAAATTTTTTTTTGGTATTCTATGGCTGAGCAAAAGCACAACATAGAAATGTATCTATATATGATTTCATATATAGATAAATAACAGCATATACATAATTTTCTTAATTTGTGCATTATTAAAGTGCAATGACCGCGAACAAAAAAAAAAAATCAAAAAATTATTATGTGCGATTCCCAAAAAATCATTGGAAAAAAAATATTTTTTGAATTTTTTTGGGCATATAGTATAAGATTATATGTTAATTTTATGTTATTCACAAAATCATAAATTGTAATTGTGTGTGTATATGTGTTTATATTTTAAATGATTTATTTTAATCATTTAATTATATATTTAATTTAAATAAAAATTTAAATAATAATAATTATAATAGCATCAGAGATGCATAAAAATGATTATACAAGGCAGCAGTATATAATATGGTTTATGTTGGCAAGCCAATAATTAGACTTCAAATTTGTCTATTAATTAAAAAAAGAGTCTTTTTATAAGTCAAATTAGTCTTTTTTCAATTCATATTAATCATTTTAATTTATGTTAAAATTTAATAATTAAAATTTAATTAAAATATTAATTTTTGGTCAAAAAACTACATTATTTTATGTTATTGCTTTTATGTTTAAGAGGAGATAATGAGAATTGAATAACATAAATCATAAATTTTTGAATTTAATTTTTATGATAATTAAAATTTAAGATATTTTTTAACGCAAATTAGAGACAAAGAATAATTATTAAGTAAATATTAAATTATTTTTAATGCATTGACCTTAAAAAAAAAAAATTATGAAATATTTTTTTTTTTGTTATCGCATAAAATATTTATGAAGTTTTATGTTTCATTTTTTTCTTATGATAAAATTTTAAATGCGAAAATTATAGAAATTTTGATAAAAATAAAAATATTTAAAAAAAATAATCTTAAGTTTTATATTTTGTCTAGAAAACAAATTATGAAAAAGTCTAATTGATTTTTTGTGGTTTTTAGAATATTTTTTTTTTTTTTCATATTTCGAGTGGAAAATTTTTAATATTTTATAAATTTTTTTTTGTGTATTTTTGCTATTTCAATATTAATTTTAAAATTTTTGTTGATAAGTTTAATTTTATATAAAATTCATTGAATTCACTTTAATATTTAGAAATCATAATTATTGACAGAATGATTGCCAAAATAAATGGAAAATTATTAGAAAAGTTTATTGATTTTCATATAATTTTTAATATTAAAAAGTAGAAGTTTTCTTGCATTTCTATACTTAATTTGATTTGGTACCAGTGGAAAAGTATTTTAGAATTTTAAAGAAATAGTGAATCGTTCAGAGTAACACCAGTAAATTTTGAAGAAAAATTAAAAGATTTAGAAAACTAAAGCAAATTGGTTGCATTTACTTTAATTTGTGTTAACCCTTTCAGCATTTCTGGGACGTAAAACAAAATCTTCGAAGCCAGAAGTCCATTTACATATCACTTTTATGTAATTTATGAAATTTTCTTAAATGCTTTTTAAATTTCACTTAAAAAAGGATTTTAATTTAAACAAAATTTCAAAACCTGAAAAATCTGCTATTAAGAAATCCATCATAAAATTTCTCATTTTCACTCAAATTTCAAGAAAATTAAAATCATTTTTGTTTACCTGTTAAATTTTTTGAACAACCCTTTTTCCTTGTGATTCATTTTGGTTCAACTGTAGTCAAAATATTTTTGCAAAAAAAAAAGGATTTGCTGAAAGGGTTTAAAAATAGAATACAATAATAATAAAAATGTCTCAATTGGCAAAACAAAAAATAAAACTAAAAACATTTTCTTTTAAAAATCGCAACAATAAAAATTATGTTGTGGGTACAAGTAGTAAAGTCCTTTCAACATCATCATAATTCTCTTAGACACAAATTCTAACCCAAAGAAAAAGGATAATAGAGAAAATGTTTCATTCCTGCCGAGATCACTAATTAGGTTGTCATAAAGATATTAAGGCAAACATTAAGGTAACAGCATTGTATAACTTCCAGGGTTGGGAATATTTTTATAGCACCTTTTTAAATGCCGACTTTTATTACGGTCAATTTTGTTGTTGTTGTTGATCCTTTTAAATTCTTGCGTGCTAAAAGGATTTAAATATCTTCTTGAAAGTTTTGCAGAAAAACAAATATTAGAAATATTAAAAAATTACTTTTGCTTATGGTAGAAGATCAGAAATTATGAATTTTACCTGGGGGCAAAAGGTTTTGCCATATTTTTTTTTATTGTTTTATGAATTTTGCTAATCCTTTTTTTTTCCTCTATATTTTCGCTTAAAAGGACTAAAAGGGTAAAATGAATAATTTTAAATTGCGGCATGTTTTGTTGTTATGATAGATTTGCAATTTTATGATTACGCAAAAAAAAAAAAAAACAATATTTAAATTGGTGGTCGTATAACCCTTCAACTCTTGCAGATTTCTTTTTCGGTTTGAAACCCTTTCAAAAATTCTTAAGAAATTTTCAATAATTATTTAAATTATTTTATTTATTTTTTTTCTGTGGAAAATTTTCTAAAAATATAAATTTATTTATTGAAATTTTGAAAATTATGCTAGTAATTTTTTTTCAGAATTAATTTTATGTAAATTGAGTTTCTGGTGTAATATTTTTATTATACTAAATTTCTTATTAGATAATTAGCTAAAAATTGAAAATTTTTTTTAGGCTAATTATTAAATAAATTCTAATATAATTTTGATCCATAAAATTGTAAAGAAAAATTTAAGTTTCTGACCATTTTATTTATTAATTTACAACATTAAATTAATGTTCATAAAAGACCTTAAATGGACTAAAAATGATAATTCAATTGGCTAATAAAATGAAGCTAAAATTATCACATAAAAAAAATTTCGAAAATTTTATGTAAAATTATTAATTTTTTTTTAATTATTTTCTCTATGATTTTTTTATTGAATTTCATGTAAATTATTTAAATTTTATTTAGAATATATTTAATAGCATTCAAAAATTTGAAGAAAAATTTTAGTTACTAAGAGAAATTTTTAATTTTTATAACCAAAAAAAAAAAAAAACACAGAAAAATTATCATTTAAATTTTTTTAATTTATCAAAAGTGAAAATTATTTCATTATTATAAAAAGAAATTGATTAAATATGAAAAATTATTTATAAAAAATTTGAATTTATTCTAAAATAAATTTTCTTTTTTTCTATTTATATCAAAATGTCAAATTTTTGCGAAAAAAAATGTCGGATTTATATCACTTATAAATTTCAATTAGTCACTCATAAAATCATATACACACAAAGCTACATAAAAAAATTATCACATTTCTTTTTTTTTTGCAAGTTTTGCAATTTTATTTTTCACGTTCAAGTTCAAGATCACTTTACACAATTTTCGTGAAATTTTTGTGTAAATTAAAAATAAAGAAATAAATAATTAATTAAATAATTTAAATGCAATTTTGATTTTATTATATATAAAATTTTAAAAAAATTTCATAAAAAATTCATTTTCTTTTTTAGGTTAACTTACTTTTTTATAAATTTCTTTGGTCTTTGGTGACAAATTATTCAATTGATTTTATTATAATTTTACTTTTCAATTATAATCATTTGTAATTTTTGCAAATTTTTGCAAATTTTTCAATTTTTCAATTTTGCAAATTTTTCAATTTCTTCTCGGAATTATTAAAAAATTAATTAAAAAAAATAGTAAAAACTTCTTAGAAACTTGGCAACATTGTCTTTCTATAAACTAAATATTTTACCAAAAAAAAAAAGAAAAAGTATATTTTTTTAACACTGCGAAAAACGATTATAAAAATTTATGGAAAATTCACTCCACATTAAAAATAATTTTTCACCAAATTCACCAAAAATTAAAAAAATTTTTTCCATTTATGTAAAAAATTAAAGAAAAACTCTACAAAAAAAAAAAATGATTTCAAGAAAAAAAGTGCGTAACTTTTGTGTGATCAACAAAACTAAAGAATTTCCTGTTCACGACTAAAATCTAAAATCATATTACATAAAATAATTTGCAAAAAGTCTAAAAAAAAAATTAAAAATTTCTAAAAAAAAACAAAACTTTTTTTATTAAATAAAAAAATCTGTAATTTTTTTACATATTTCGCACACTTTGAATTTTGTTTTTTTCCACTAAAATATTTTTTTTTTATGTTTTATGTAAAAAGTTTTTTTTTTATATATAAAAAATAAAATTTTGTTTTTGCTATTTTGATTTTTAATTAGATTTTTTTTTTTGTATATAAAAAAAAAATCGTTTTAACCTTGAAAAGGTCTGTCTGCCCAGAAGGCATATTAGTACTAATACGCACAATTTTTTTTTTCCAAAATCCGCATACATATATATGTTCAAATATGATCAGCGCGAAAAGAATCTATTAAATTTTACAAAAATAACCAAACATAAAAACACATATACAAGAAAAATTATTTTTACATAAATTTTTTGTTTTTTTTTTTTTGATTGATAAAAGACCAGAAAAAAAAAACCTAAACTTGATTACAACAAAAATTTTAGCAAAAAAAACTTAAATATTTTATGACACAGTAAATAAAAAAAATAAATAATGTAATTTCCCGCCCTGCGGTTTCCAAATCATCTCTCGATCATTACACAGAAAAAAAATTTAATAAATTTAAGAAAAAAAAAAAATAAAATACAAGCATAAAAATTAAATTAAATTTTATTTTTTTCGAAAAATTATATTTTATTTTATTATAAAATTAAATTTTTATGTTTGTGCGTGTAAAAGTTCCAAAAATAAAGATACTAAAAAAAAAAACCCCAACCTCAGAAAAAAAAAACAGCCCAAAAGTTCTAAAAGTTCTATAACATAAAATAAAATTTATATACATTTGCAGATTCTTAAAATCGAAAAAAGATACGAGACACAACCAACCGACAACCGACAACTATACAATAAAGTACGTGCAAATATACGTGCGAATTTACAATAATTTTAATCATAATGTGCGTGCGCGTCGTCGTCGTTTTATATATTGGACCCTAAAAAAAAACCTACACGCACAAAATTCATAAACATAGTCAAAAAACTTAGCATAAAAGCTTAAAACAACTTTTTTTTTCTTGTATACCATAAACTAACTCTATAAGCTAAGTGATTATTATGAACTTGAACTTGAATAATAATGTAGATTGTCCAACATATTTATGTAATTTTTGTTATTTCTTCTATAATGTGGATGGGGAAAATATGCCACCATCACACACTTGTTTACCACAAAACGCTTTGAAATATGAAATATTTTTGCTTTCAAACGTATCGCAAAAAAAAAAAACCAATCCAAAAAAACCGAATACATTTTCATTAAAAAAAAAAACAAACCTTTTGGTACTATAAAAGTCTAAAGAAGCATAAAAATACACATAAGTTTTTGACTGACCTACCCTAAGGTACAGAACAAAAAATCTACGTGCAAAAATTTCATTTTTTGCTTATTTTGTTTTTTTTTTTCTTCAAAATTTCGTTAATTGCCGGCTGCCGACGACTACAAAACGATGTTTTATATTTTGATGAAAAAAAAACGGTCGGGGGCGATAAAGCCAATCAAAATTTATTGCGAAAAAACGAAGATTTGCGCAACACACAAATATATTTACCAATGAATGATTAGCAAAAGCTTTTTTATTATTATTGTTGTTGCCAATTGCGTGATTGCGTCATAAGCACGGATAACAACAACATAATTGAAAAAAAGAAACAAGAAAATTTAAATGTGTGTATAGGAGAAGTGTAAGAGAATTTTAAGTAAGAATGTAAAAATTTTTCGCAATTCCATTCTATACATAAAAATATTTTCGATTTTATTTACTCTTTTATAAATATTTGTTCTTTTTTTAGCAAACCACGCCACGCACAAAAAGCACGCAAAATTCTCCAATTAAAATTTTTCTCATATTTTGATAACAAAAAGAAGCTTTTCTCAAATTCGCAATATTTCGCGAAAAGTTTATTTAGATACGAGGTTAGTTTTACAGTTTCTGGTTCAACATTAATTAAATTTCAATTATGTAAAAATATATTATTTTAGAGTTTAAATACTAATTTACTCAATTTGTTAATTATAAGGACTACAACTACACTACTAATAAGTTAATTGGCTCAGTTTAATGCTCTTCAATTCATCAATTATATTTAAAAAAATTCCGACTAATCGTTCGAAGAAAATTTCCTCAATTATGAAGTAAAATTTTATTTTAGATTACATAAAATGAAATTAAATTAAAACATTTAAATTTCTTAATCTAAAGATTGAAAATTCAAATAAAAGAATTATGTAAATAAATTTTACATTTTATGCTAATTGAAATTCGAAAATGATCATTAAATTTATTTCTCCTTGAAAGCTAAAAATTTTTTCGCAAACAAATAAAATCATAAAAATAACTCTTCATTTATAGTTTACTCAATTTGGTATACATAAGAAGTTACCATGTTAATAATAAATCAATGGAGTAAATTTTATAAATGTGTAATATAATAGAATCATCAAATTATAAATTATTATTTTTGGTGCTTCAAAATATGATTAAGATTTTTTATTTGGCAAGGAATTGACTTTTAGTTTCACACATCAATTAAATTTCATAATTTTCATTTGCTATTCTATAAATTAATCTTGTAGACAATAATTTGTTACTTTTCATTCTCAGAATTACGTAAATTTTATCAACAAACACAAAATTGTAAGTAAATTAAATCTTATAAAATTTAATAAGTAGATTTGAGTGAAATTCTTATCATTAATTTTGTAAATAATTAAATGCTAAATTTTTAACAATTAACTAAATTTTTGTACTAATTAAATATATGTAAATATTTTATGGAGTAGATTTCTTTCAAATGGAAATGATCAAGGATTGGTAACCCTTCCCTTATATAAAGCATACATTTGTTTTTGTTGTCCATAATTTAGTACACTCTGAGAATATTATAATTTAAATAGAGAGGAGAATTTGCAAAATTTAGCGAAAAATTAAAAAGTATTTGTGCTCAACAGAAAAACTGATCGTCATGGACGATGGACGACATACAAAAATTTGTTTCGCAGCATATTTGCAAATATAAAAATCTTCAAACCAAAACCATAAACAATTTAAAAGTTGATCGTGAATGTTGACTTTTATGCTTGTGTCTAAAATTTGTCTTATTTAATATTAGTGTCGTGTAAATTTTTATCTTAGTGATAGACGTTCTCAGTTTGATTGAAAGTTTATTTAAAAATTATAAAATTTAATAAAAAATTAAATTAAATTAATTAAAAAATTATAAAATTTAATAAAAAATTAAATTAATTACTTTCAAAAATTGAGTTAAAAATTTAAGTGCATTATATACTAAAATATTTATATAAAAAAAATGAAGTGAAAGTGTAAATAATAAAAAATTCTGAAAGGTACAAAAAAACCACAACAAAAAAAGATTTAAAAAGTCAGAAGGATACAAGAACTTCTATAAAAAAACAATTTTAAGGATTTCTTTTATATAAAAATCATGGGAAAAATATTTTCTAGGAATTTGGTTTTTTTATTTACCTTAAGTTTTTTCTTGGGGGAGTCACAAGTAATAATACAACAACAACAAAATTTAATAGATTGTAAGGATACATTTATGTATTTTTATGTATTGCAACAAAAAAAAAATTATCTAAAAAATGCGCGTGAGAAACGTGCGTTTTACTTGTTTATAATTCGCCAGCGCGATTCACCTTTTTTCTATTATTTATGATTTATTTATTGTATTGTGTTTGATCCTTTTAAGAAATATGTTCTCTTATTTCATTATTACAGGATTTTGATATTAAAAAAAAAAAACAACATTTATTGATCCTTTTTGTCTGGGCATTTTCGATATTTTTTTATACACACAAAAACACTGTAAATTTTAAGTGACTTTTTTCTATAAGATGAAATTGTATACAATTTTTATTATATGGTAAGTAGTTTTTCTTTGAATTTACATTGGTGTACATAAAAAGCTTTTATATGTTTAATATTTTTGACTAATAGATGAAAATTATTAGATGATGTTAATGAAGAACATAATAATTATTCTTATAGGAGAATAATTATTTACTATCGCGGTGTTGTAAGTGTAAAATAAGTTTTTTCAGATTTCAGCAATAATGTAGTCAGAAATCTAGAAAACTTTAAAGTTATTAATCGGAATTTAAATATTTAAAGTGAATATATTAAAAATTTCAAATAATATAAAACCTATTTAAAATATTTTACATTAAATTATATATTTTCTAATATAATAACTAATTCAAGTATTTTTCTATATTCTTCGAAAATAAATAAACGAAATTTCAATTAAACTTTACAGTGTTCAAAGTGGACAAACAAATTCAAAGATTTCAATAAAATTAATTGGAATAATGTTAATAAAAATTTTTTAGAATATAATTTCAATTTCCATACTTCCATAATTTCGATAATTTCCATTAAACATGTAGAAAGTGAAGCGCAAAATATTTTTTCGAAAATCATTGTCATAATTAATTATTAGTATACTAATAATTAATTTCTTACTTACAGACAAACATTTTTAGTAGAAATTAGTAATTTTATTAAAATCATTAATTTTTATCTGCAATTTGAAATATTTAATTTAATTGGAGAGCCACCAAAAAATTTAAAAACTCTCCAGAAATATTTTGAATTAAAATTTCTTATTGATTATTATTTTCAATTTACAAATAATTTGTTAAAATATTTCATTGAATTTATCACGTTTATTTTACTAATATTTTATACTTTAATTAAATTATTTAAGATCTCAACAAGCTTTAAAATTTCATATGCTGAAATCTATAAAATAATAAATTTAAAAAAAAAAAAAAAATCAAATAGAAAAATATTTATATACAAATAAATTATAATAAAATATAAGAGAAATGCCACCAAAAGCTGATAAAAATAAAAAAAAAGTATATTTTCCCAAATTCAATTCACATCAAATTTTATTAAAATATTTAAATAATTTCTTCAATTTAGGAACCTGAAGAACCAAAAGGTAAATTTCCACCAATACAAATAACATTCAAAATAACTGAAATTGAAAATTTTACTGAAACTGAATATTCCGAATATAATATTATTTTCAGTCATAACGAAATACCATTATTAATTGTTGGCGAAGATCCAATATTAGATAATCCAACTATATTGAAACAGAATCCAGCTGATGATGGTTCAATATCACCATTAAAATCATATCTTAATCAAAAACCACATATCATTAGTAATTTATATAAAGAATATTATTTTATGTTTGATCGTAATACAATTAATGATATGAATAAATTATGTGATACACCATTATTTGTTGGACTTTATGGTTTAGAAGAATTACCAATTGAAAATCCAGCTGATCGGATATCAATTACTGATGTTGGTAATAAAAATGATAAAAAGGGTAAAAAACAAACAAATGTAATACCAAGATTAACAATACAAAAAAATCGAGTACTTTTAGCATATAATTTTATAGATATGTTACATTGGATTAGAATGAAACCAATTAATATTACCGAAGATATTTATTTATATTTTGATCCAATTGTACCACAAATACCAACACCATTAATTCATATAAATGTTCAATCGAAAAAACGTTTATTATTAAAAGAAATTGAATTTCCAAATTTATGTATTATAACATTAGAATCAATATTTAATTTAAATAAAAGTTTAGAAGATATTAAATTACCATCAAAAATTAGTTCATTAACACATATTAATAAATCAATAATAAATCGTGTTGCTAATAAAATTATTGTAAATTTTTCATTTATTAAAATGGATGAACATTTAAATCAAATTAAAGAACCATTTTGTTCATTTAAAAATGGTCATTATTGTTCATTAAATAATAATGAATTTTTATCTAGAAAATGGGATTCAATACCTGAACTATTTGGTACTGGTGCATGGACAAATATACCAGCTACCAGGCCATTTAAACCAAATCTATTTCAAGAAGGTGAATATTTTAATTTATCAAAATATGATCAAGATTGTGAAGTATATACATTTAATTCAATGCATCGTTATTTAATGACTACGGAATTTTGTACAAATTTAGAAAATTTAATTAATGAAGAAATGAATCAAATTATAATTGAAATTAAATATGATGATTTAGATGAAATAGAATTATTTGGATATGTTGATTTATCACCACTTTTATATCCTGGAGGTATATAGTAAATTTATATTATATAAATATTATTTTTAATTTGGTTTAATTTTTATTATATGTAGTAACAACGGGACGTTTTTTAGTTACATTAGGATTAGATAAAATTTCATCTCCAATTCAAAATAGTTCATCGAAAAAAACAATAAAATCGACAACTAATAAAGGAAAACCATCAATTGAATCAAAAACTGATATTTTACTTGAGGAAAAAAATATTGATAAAACAATATTTTTAACATTTGAAATGAGATTTCATACACCAATAACAAATATTTCAAAAATTTACATAGAGTATGTTAAGATTTTTTTTATATATGTATATATAAATAAGTTTTTAAAATTAATTTTTTATTAATAATTTATTAAAGATCTTATTTAATTTCTATATTTAAATAGTCCAGAAATATTTCGAATTTCTGAACCAAATGAATTTGAACCACCAAAACCAACAATTAGTGAAATAGCTAGTAATACATTAATTAATTTTGAAAATGAAGTATTAACAATTGTTAAACAATTACCAAAATATTTAACTGGACAAATAATTGATGGTGAAATAATATGCAAAGATAATTCATGTAAAGAATGTCTTTTAGCAATGCAAAGTAATTTAGTTGATAATATATCAAAATTAATATCATGCATTTATAATGTTCAATATCCAACAAGAACAAATTCTGAATTTCGTGTAATATAATTAATGAAATTTCAAATAAATTAATTACATTAAATTTATTTTGTTTCTATTTAGAATTTAATGACGATTGTTTACAATGAATTAATAATTAAAATTGATAAAATCATTAATGATTATTATTTAGGAATTGATAATTCAGCTAGAGTTATTGATGATCCAGCTATTAAAAATTTAAAAATATTTATTTATTGGGAAAGTCGTGAGGTTATTGAATTTATTGGAAAATCATGGATGACAACTAAAGTAGGTTTCTTCTATAAATGAAATTTTTTTTCTGTTTTCTAAATTAAAAAAAAAATTCTATATATTTTAGCCTGATGAAATTTTCAATGCTAATGATTTATTAGATGTAATAATGACCAATTTACATTATTATAATTTTGAAGAAGTAAATAAACGTTTGGATCAACTTTTGAAGAGAAATCATGCACATTATTATGGGTATAATATTTAAATTATGATCTATATATTTGATTATGTGGTTAAATGTGACAAATAGAACTGAAATGGTGGATATAATTAAAGTTCTTATAAGTAGTAATATACGATATAAATTGATAATGACTTTATGGGCTCAATCGAGAGACTTAAATACATTTTCAATGAAATACATTAAGCCATATCCTAAGTTCTAGATTCTAGAGTTTGTTTATAAATCATTTCGGTTAATGTGCATTTAGAGTTATGCGAAATATTCGGAATTTTGCCTTGTCTGTAATTCGTCACGGTAGTGTAATTAAATTCTTCCTGATGGTAGTCAAATATTGTGATCAAATTTTCCGTAATCAAATATTTCATAATATTCCAATATTTAAAATCAAATATAAATTTTATTAAATTTTTAGCTTATTAGTTAGATTATATCTTATTTATTTGAAATCAGAAACTGAAGAATTTTTACCAGAATTATTAAAAGTAATTGAAATACATCCATATAAATTAAAATTATGGAGTATATTATATGCAATATATGATAATGCTAATTATCGGGCTGGTTCAAAATATTGTAAAATGAGATATACAACATGTCACAGAATCAAACCATATTTTTGGGATCGTATATTTATATTTTTCTGTCAGCCAAAAAATTTATCAGATTGGAAACCATTATGTGATTGTGTATATTTCTTTTTAAAAATTGGTTTATTTAAATTTGCTGAATTAGTTTATGAAAAATGTAAAAATCAATTTGAACCAATTGAAGGTATACGATTAGTTTATCTTTGTAAATATTTTTTACGTGATTATGATGGACTTAAACATGAACTTGAATCAACAAATATAACACCAGATACTGTAATTATATATATTATATAAATTTTAAATACTTTATTACCTACCTATAAATATTTAATTAAAATTTTATATAGGAATTTATAATAAAATTATTTTGGGGTCATTATTATTTTGAAACTGGTAATAAGAAATTAGCTAAAATAAATTATGAATTATTTTTTCATATTGAATATCAGAATAGATTACTATATGATCATTTAGCATTTTTACGTTGTGGTTTTATGGAAATAATAGAAAAAAATTATGAAAATGCTGAAACATATTTTGTTGTTTGTGTTAGAGAAACAAATAGTATGATTGCTTGGTATGGACTAGGAATATGTTTGTTTCGGGTAAGTAAAAACAATTTTTTTTTATATTATATTATTATTATTTGTTAACATAGTTTTTTGAAATTTTTTTTTTATTTAGAGTAATAAATTTTTAAAATCGAGACAGTGTTTTAGTAAAGTAACAACATATAAATGGGTTAAATTGCCAGAAACATGGTTATATTTGGCTATGATTAGTGTTAAATTAAAAGATTTTGATCTTGCTAAAAAATTTATGGGATTAGCTCAAATGGTAAGAATTTTATTATATATTTATGAAAAATAAATAAATTTAAGTTTTAATAGTTAAGCTGAATGTGTGAGTTTCAAGTCAAATTGGTTTTTATTACAATTTGGTTTTTCCAAATCTTAACTATATACTTAGTTTGATCTTGATTTGAAAATAGTAATAGATTAATTTAATCGTGAAATGCACAAAATCATATAATGATATACCTGATTTCCGAAAAATTTTAAATTATCAAATAAAATTAATTTATTCATTTTAGAAATTTAAATTTTTCAAAAAATGTTTCAACTGATTTTATTTAATTTTTGCTAATAAATATATTATTTAGAGTGCTGAAACGACCATATATGGATTGGATACTGAATTATGGAATGAAACAAATTCTTTACTTAAAGAAAATTTTATAAATATTCATAGTTAATCAATTGTCATCTATAAATATTGTTTTTATTCTTTTTATTTATATAAATGAAATATAAAAAATTAGAAAACATATTAATTTAGCATAAATTAAGTTTTGTTTACAATAGAATTGCATAAATAAGATTTATAGGTGTAAATTTACATCATACATATTATTAGAAAGATATTTTATAAATTTTCTAAAAACTATATTGCATCAATTTGCTCTAATGATGGAGAATACTAGTTGCTAGACAGACTACTATCACTTGACTCGATTTTTTTTTGATAAATTGCCATGGGAAAAGTGCGAACTAAAACATAGTACAGACATAAATCATATATTTCGACTATCTGGGGCCATCTATATTTGGCGATCTGAAATATATTTATTTTATTTGAAAATGTCAAATTTGCATACGTATATTTTTTAATGGTTATCAAATAACTTAAGGCTGTGACTAACCACAAGGAGATAAAAACATTTGGTCAAAAATTAAATTTTGATCCTTCTATAATTTTTTTAATATAATCACACGATCCTTTTGCAATATTAAAGACAAAATCTATACTAAATGGATTATCCTCAAAGAATATTATAGAACCAAGTCTTACTAATTTACAAAACTAACCAAACAAAAAAAAACTAATATAATTTCAAATTTCCAAAAAATATCAAATTGTATACTCATTTAACACCCCCGTACTTCATCCCTAGTACCTGTCTACTTTTATAGATTATATTTCTACCAAGGATATATATAAATTTATTTCTTATGTGGACCGATTTTTACAATCATTTCACAGTCCGAAATGAAATTATATACGACAAAGAACTAATATTGTGTTAGTTAATTTCCTGCTCTTTTCAGAGTCGTGTTTGTGTAGGTCGAGCCTTAAAATAGCATCCTCTAAATGCAACATCATTTTCTGATCAATTCCAATACATAAATATCTTTTTTTTTTGTTGTTGTTTATTCTTTATGTTGCAACAAAACTAACAAAAAAATAAAACATTTTAAGATATATTTTTTTTGCTCGATTACGAACCGAAAAAGCAGATATAGGATAGGAGAAAATGAAAGTCTGATAAAAATACCTGTTTCAATTAAAAAAAAAAGATACGAGATAAAGGTTCAACAACAACAACAACAACAACAAAACTTTTATGATATCAGAATTTAATTTTTTTTTGTGAAACAGGATATGTTGCCTTATGATAATATTACGTAATGGTTAGTTTTTTTAAGGGTGGGGATAAAAACAACATTACTATAACAAAATAAGGTTTTGTCATTAATGCTACCTTTTTTTTTTTTTTGAATTTTGGGTGCGAAAAGGCAAAAAATAAAAAAAAGTAGACGAAATAATAAAAATTTTAAGATTCTTTTGTGTTGAAGTGTTTCTCTTTTTATATTCGTTGTTGCTGGTTGGGAACAACTTTTTGACATTATATGTCTTCTTTCTTATGTTTACATTATGTGAGGTTTAAATAATTTTAAGGTGCAGGTGACAATTTCCTGAGGTTTATTACGTATTCTTTTTTTTTTTTTAATTTTCTTTCAATGCAATTATTGTGATCTGTTTATCTTCTTTGGTATTGAAAATTAAAGTTTGGACATCGAATATTACAATTAGTTAATGATTACCAATTAGTTATTGATTATAAAAACATGAAATATTCTTCATCTTTGGCTCAACAGTCGAATGTGGGCCTAGGCATACCACTTACAAATTTTCCTCACATTCATTCTGTTGCAATTTAGGACCAAGTAATTTTATATGGTTTGCGAACCAGAAAGTCCTCTGTGGAATATTCTACAATACGAGTATTTCTACAGATATTCTACAATACGAGTAATGAGACAATTTGTTGTCAACAATTGGACTCGCGACCGTCTTAAAATTTATACATTGATGTATATTTGTATTACTGGTACTCATTTCAAGCTGATTGAACTCAGAATGACTTCGATGACTCGGTTGGAAAGCAATGTGTGATGCTGTAGTACTTTCCGACCGATGCTTGCACTAAATTATATCTGATCTTATATCTGAGCATTATCCAAAAGAATAATTAAGTCGAGTGAATAATGAAACAAAATCTTATAAAATTACAATAATTTTTGCAAAATCTAATATCATATTTAGTACATTTTTAAAATCACATAAAAAATAATTTCAAGTAATGATATACTATAATAAACTTATGTGGGAGATGGGAGCTCTCTAATAGATAATAATATTAATACTGTGGGATTTCAAAATTCATATTGCATTTCTCCGAAAATTTTATCTAACTATTAAAATCAAATTTGAATTTTTTTTAAATTGATGTTTCACGAATTTAATTTTAAATTAGCATAATTTTATTTCTAATAAAAAAAGAAAACCATTTATTTAAATTTTTAAAAGGTAGAAAGAAATTATATTGTATTCATTTAGCGTGGAGTATTTTAGCTTGCTATAATCTTTTTAATTTCATTAATCAGTAAATGTACTTTTAAATTAAAAATATTCTTCAAAGAATTATAATGAATTTCATTTGATTTTTTGCAAAAACAGAGTTTGAAACTCTCAAAACTATTTTTAATACAAGAATAAATGTTAATTATTTATCTAAAATTCTATTTTTATTGATCCATCAATATTTTGGTTTGATAATAAAACACAGTTTTTTTTTTCATCAAAAAATCATATAATAAAAATATTCTTTTTGGCTCGCCCATTTTTACAATTCTTTAAATTCCCTTTTTTTTTAATTTTGTGTTCCTTCATTTTTACCCTTCACCACCTCATCGTAAACACTTGAAAAAAAATGCATCATTGCGTCTGTTTTTTGTCCAACAATTTCCAAATCAAATATTCTACAATACGCTTTTATGTATTCACGAAGTAAAATACAAAAAAAAAATTACAAAAAGAATATTTTTATAATAAACGAATTTGAAAAAACTTGTAGACTACAAAATGTGCCTACATCAACATATTTTCTGGTTTTCCAGTTTTAGAATTTAGATATTTTTTTGGTTATAATATACAACAACATATACACGCAATTATTATGTATATTAAAAATATCGCGTTTATAGCTGCCATCTGTGGCAATTGTATTCTTTTAGTTGGCTTTTTTTTTCTTTTTGAAAAATTTATAATGTTCCTTTTACATGAGCGTAAGATTTCACTGCTTGTTAATTTTGGAACTTGTGGCACTGTTAATTTTGAAAAATCTTTGAATCCTAATTGATTGTTAATACACTTTCCTAGAAACAAAGTCACAAATTGCCTTTCTATGATTTAATATCGATGTCCATTTAGGAATAAGACTCAATAATTAGATATCAGTTAAAACGCTTCATAAGCGTAATGGACTAAAGATTTCTTCTTGGGCTAATATCAACTATAGTTAGTCCTGAGAAACTATTGGCTCTAAATAGTAAACTTACTGTTGTCAGTGTAAATTAGTTTTCTATTTGTTAATTAAACATTTTGATATTTCCCTCCCATTAGTCTAGTCTAGAATGTTCTAGCTTAGACTCTAGTAGGGTATCGAACAATGCACGTAATGAGCCATTAAGTTTACTAAAAAACTGTCAATTGCTTCGTTATTGGTTAAACATTTGAGAAACATATTTTTCTATAAGAGGCTATTTTGTTATTTCCGTGTGCGAGGACTTAAGGCATTTGAGATTAAAATTGTTGAAAATCTCTTATTAAATCCATTAAATTTTGGTAAGACATTTTGTTTTTCACACAATTTGATTAATAAACTTTTTTAAGAATATTTTTTTTTTAATTAGTGAATTTATTTTGATTGCTTTTATATCTTATGAAATTTTTTCCTCAATTTCGTTTTAGGTAAAACAAAATGACAATAACAAAAATATAGAATCAAAATGAAATTTTCATGGCCAAATCGTTTCCCCTCAAATATATGGTTAAAGAAATTTTCAGAGCGGAAAATGAATACTCATCGCCCGCCATCAAGTTGTTGGTTATCGCGCTTAACAATATAAAACAAGACTTTTGTCTATTAACTAAAAAATTTCGTTCATTTTTTATACATAGAAAAAATCGAATAATATTTTTGAATGAAAATTTATTTTGTACTTCCAAGTCACGTAATTTTTTCTACTGAAACATTATAATTACATACATTTTTTTTTATTAAATGAAAGGGAAAATTCATTTCACTTGTGCATTGCTAGATATTTTTACTTTTTATTCCAGCAGATATTCTAAAATTCGTGAAAATAAATTATTCTATGTTTGTAATTTTAATTCAATGAAATTATAGTTAAAGATAAATACTATTGTACAATATTTACAAAGATCGAAAGGAAAACGACTTAACAAAATTACGTACAACAATAAAAAATTAATTACCCAACTGATCTTTCGGTCAAATCAATATAATTACGAAATTTTTCGCGACTTTGAACTTTGCACTTTAAATTAAATTATCAAATTAATATAAATTATAAGCTGGAAATGAATTTTTATACAATTACTAGTCAAATTATAATTTATATGATTGTGATGTTGGCTGAAGTTGTATTGAAATAACCCTTCTAAGCAAGAATTTATAGGATAACCTATATTTCGAAGGCAGTCACATCGCGTCAAGGATTATCGTTTTTACTGAAAACCATGAAACCTCTATTTGACTATCATCACAGAACGACTCTAGAAAAGAAATGATTTTCAAGCGCTCAACATGCTTATGTCAAGGTAAAATTAGTGGACGCGGCTTTGATCTCTAAAGCCTCTCTTTTATAAAGAATACCCTTACCCTCTAGCAGCATTCTTAGATATGGAAGGTGCCTTCAATAATATAAGAATGCATGCAATAGAAAAGTCGCTCGCAAAAAAATGGATGTTAATCCATTCGTAATAAGATGGAACGCATCTATGCTTAGGTTTAGAACAGTTAATTCTTCCCTGGGAGCGGGAAAGCTAAGAACAAGACTTACTAGAGGCACCTCTCAGGGTCGCGTTTTCTCCACTGAGATCTCTCGTGATGTGTGTTGAACAAGATTCAACTCACACCTCTTCTTATTTAACCTAACCGTCTTAAGCAATATGAAATAATATATTAGCACATAGAGAGATTACATTGTGAAAGAAATCCCTAAAATTTTAAGGATAATAATATTTCAATTATTTTTTGGGGAGTTATTTCATTGGAAATTAAATTCACGGAGTCGAAAACTAAGTAGTGATAGATAATATTAATTTTTGAAGATTTTATTCTTTTATTATATAATGAATATATTTTCAGGGTCATTTTTGGAAAGAAGATCTAATCTACAGGACAAAAGTTAAATGTACAAAATCCCACAGTGATGAACATTGACCATATACAAAAAAAAATTCACATTCTATAATGAAGCTAAATGCAACAATCAATATTGAATCAAAAGTAATCAAGAAAACAGGTTTGTATAAAAAAACTTGAAACTAACTAAATTAAGAAACATTAATGCGACATTTTATATAAAAGAAAAACAAGTTTTTAATTTGCATATTTAATCAGTGGTGTTAAATAAAAGTGAAGAACAAAGTGATAAACATTGTGATGATAAATATTATTGTAAATATGATAAAAAAAATCAGAAATAAATGTATATATTTTTTCTAAATATTAAATTTGTTTAAAGAATAATTTTAGTCCAACAAATTCCTAAAAAAAAAATACCTATCCCCTCATCAACCTTAAAAGAAGAACCACCTTTTTTGGCGGATCTTCTATCCATCCAATCCCATATACAAAATAACAAAAAAAGACACAACAAATTCCTAATAATCACAATCCTATCAACCTGTTCCAACAATATTCTTTCTTATAATATTATTTTTATATTACCTTTTATTATCCACAACATAACAAAAATTTGAACACACAAGACCAAAAAAAAAGCCTATAAACCTTAAAAATAAGAAAACCTTTTTGTTCAAAAATCTATAAAATTATATTTCTGACTTTGAGAAAATGTCGGGACACAAAAAAAAAAAAAAAATTAACAACAAACGAAAAATGCTAAAATGTTGCCCAAACATAGAAAAAAATCTTTATTTGATGTAATAATATCTAAAAGGTTTATATACCATCAAAATTTGATACTTTTATCAAAAATCTAATTCATTTTTGCTATGGGCTCTCAATGTTTACGTACTATAGATATTTTTTTCATCTTTGTTCCGAGTTCCGCGGAGTCGAGTATGTAGTAGTTGTATTCCTAAATTTCTAAACCAAAATTAGATACTACTACATAACCAATTATGGAAAATAAGACGCGCGATTGTACATTTTTCTACATTATTTTTATAAACAAAATTTCTATATATACGTATAGTCAAATAGATTGGAGATATGTGCATATTTTTCCATTATATACGTTTTATTTTTTTACATTATAGCTAATATAATTTTGTTGTATATAAATTTTATTATATTTTTCGTTTTATGCTTTTCTCTGGTTAATATTGAACGCATCTATACAAAAACATTTAATTTTTTCAAAAATTTTTATGCGTGGGTCGTTAACCTACGTTTTTTCAGGGTCATATAAAAGTCAAATTATATTGAAAAATACAAATACAAATACAAATATATATGTATATAAATTTAGAAATTTCAGAATGCATTAAGTAAAAATATAAAAATTAAAACATAGAAAATTAAAAATCATAAGCAAAAAAAATATGTTTATGTATAAAAATATATTACAAAAAAAAAATGATTATAAATACGCTGCAAGATGATGACGAAGCATTAAAAATATAAAGCGTTCAAAAGGGAAATGCATGAAGTAGAAGTATAAGTGATAATTTTTGAGTTGTTTAATGTGTACAAGACGTAAAGGGAGGTTCAGCGAAAAGAATAATAGCATTTTTTATATGCTAAAGTTATTATACAGATCGAGAAAAAAAAATATGGTTTTCTATAAATTATTTCTCGGATAAATTCGTACAGCATCGCGCATTTTAATGTCTGGCTCTTGGCTTTGTATGAGTTTTTCGTATAATTTTTGGGGTTTGAAAATATTTTTTTTTTTTGGAATCAACATAATTTTATGTACGTTTTTCACATTTCATTAATTTAAGAAAAAAATTTTTTTACTTAATGTCTGGTTTTAAATTAGTGTGTTTTTTTCTGTAGCTTTGGGTTTGGCATTTAATTTTTTTTGTTTGTATAATGCGAAGAAAGTCAATAAGTTAAGAAGAGGAAATTTTTGTTTTGTATAAAACTATTAAAATGAAATTAGATATTACTGAAATTGATTTAGTTACATAGATAATTTAAATCTGAATGATTTGGTTTAATGGATACTTAATAGTTTTGAAATATTTTGCTAATTTATAAAAAAAATGAATGCATCAATGAAAATTAGATAAAAATCTTATGAAAAACTATTAGAATTTAGAAGTTTTTTCAAAATCATTTAATATTTTTCACAGATAATGCTATTGATCCCAATTATGGTGACACCATGAAAACCTTTAGTTGACTCAAAGAAGGTTTCTTTGTTATCGTGTTCTCTGTCCAACCTCGGACATAGACTTTCTTTAAGTTATTATTTGGGAGATGTTATCCTGTATCCATGAAAGAGACTCAATAATTTTTTCAGCTCGGTCGTAACAGATCTTTCTGTCGATCGTCGGTTTAAGATGTATATTATCCAAAACATTGTTTAAATCTGACCCAGAATTATATTTCAATACGGATGCTTCCTTTGATATTATTTAACCAAATTCATTTTACTGATTCTGTTCTTGATAGTTTAAATACGAATTTACGTTTGAAATAAATCGTTTACTAATACAAACTTTAATTAAAATTGTTTTTGCAATTTTTTGCTACTATAATCAAATTCCCATCAACAAAAATATTATTCAAAACCTTGAATGATATTATTACTTAAGTGCTTTAACTTTCCGTTAATATGTAAATTAATTTGGCAATGTTATAAAACAATTTCAAGGTTTTTCATTTTTATAGTTGAACTTAATAATTGTGAGCTGTAATACCAGTTATATTGGAATTTTCATATTATTTCGAAAAGTCATTATATCTTATAACCTTTAGAGGTTATCTCATAAAAGATTATGCACATTTTTCTAATCGTTCGTTTTGTAAAAAAAAAAAACTCTTAAAAGGAAATACTATTAAATGTTATATGTATTACAATTATGCTATTATTACTAATAGAAAAGCTTACAAATTAAAATTCACTTGTATTTTAATGTTTGTCTGTATGAGAATAATGTTTGTGGTGATGTTAATAGAGCCTCACAACTACTTCTTTATATTTTTGCGTATATGAAGAAAAAGTTCATTTTAAATATATTTTTTTGTACGTATTATTTATACGCTTTTATCGTGCGCAAATATTTGTTACGCAAGTCATTTATTATTTTCGTTTATTATACAAAAAAAAACACAAATTCACGAGGGCCGCACATGAACATGTTTTCGATATTTTCGGTATTTATACATCACGCATAAAAAAAAAAATTATTTAAATTTTTAGACAAGTGTTAATGTTTTATAAAAATACGCATACGATTGCATAAAATATCATACACATATTTTTTTAGTTGAAAATTGTTGATATTAAAATTCAACAAAACATAAATTTTTTGAATGCATATATATGTAGTATGTATATGTTTGTACATTTATAAATAGTAATTTCTGAGGAATTTTTACTTGTTTATCAAAAAAAAAAGAAAAAGAAAGAAAAAAGTTTGTTGATGGAAAATACATTTTTATAGATAAACAAGTTTTTAATACGCACTAGCGAAAATGATTATTTATTAAGTATAGTAATTTCACAGATAACAATTTCAATTAGCTATATTTATTTTATCAACGATTCATTTTAAATGCTCTGTAAATGCATCTCTGAGTCATAAATATTTACAATTTACATATTTGTAATTTAAATAATTTTTCAGTTGATTTTGGTTATGGATGATAACTAAGCTAAGAAATATGTTGATTTTGAATCAGAGATTGTGTGAAAATTACTCTTTTTCTATATATTACAAATTGAGTATTTCAAAATAAATGTTCGATAGCATAATTTAGCATAGAAACATATTGTGCACTGATTTTGCCGTACAAACGTTTTCCAGGTTCACAATTCTTGCCGGTCGAAAATTATCCTTGCATCGCACAATAGATCGCTCTTTCTTGCGCCTGCCAACACTAACTAATACTGGCGAATTCTGTTCCATCCAAGCCATCAAACAAAAGAACAATTGAAATAATGATCTTGCTAAGAAATCTTCCGTAATTGGAATAATGATCTTGCTAAAAAATGTAAACATTCTTAGAATGTTTTCATTGTAATTGGTTATAGTAGTCCAGGACTCCGTGCCATCGTAGTCTAGAAACCTTAGTTTTTTATTTCGGGTCTGTGACCTTAACTACATATGTTTCCTCATGCTTCAATCATACAACATCTGTTTGACTACATTCTGGTTGTGTTTGTGAAGTGTGAAGTTTCGCCCTCTGTGGAGAGCGTTGTTGTTAGTAACCGTTTAATACAAAATAGTCAAATCCAGGTGCCGAAGAACTTTGCAAAAGACCTAAATTCTACCGTAACTTCTAGCATCTAATTCTTTTTTCTCAACCGTAAGCTGCTTTGAAGTCAACGAAAACAAAATTATTTGATTTTTGCCTGTAAAAGATTACCGCTCAAATAATCTTTTAATTACAGATAGGTTCTGTAATTATAACTTTTGTCGTTATTCCTTTAACATTATAGCATCTGCATATCCAAATTTATCTTCCGCATATAAAAACTATAAAATATAAATTATGCAAATAATTTGCATAAAATCAAGTGCGTGAGAAAATATTTTTTTTATATTCAATTTCTCTTATATGCAACGACGCAAAATTCTTCGCAGGATTGAATAGTGTGTCATCCTTTTTTCTTTACATAAAATACCTAATATCTAAAAATTCAGAATTCATGAATAATTTAAATTAAATCTACCTTTATAAATGGAAAGAGAATTATTTTTTTTATATTGTATGCTAAAAGATTGTAAGCAGTTAAACAACTTTTTTTTTTTAAAAAAATATGCAAATTTCCGGGTTTCCTTGAGCCAATTTTTTATTCCTTCACAAATTAACTTAGACCTAAAAGTAAAATTCTCAAAATGCAATTTCTTATTATACAAATAAAATTCCCAAAAAAAAACAGTTTCCCTCTCTTCTAATTTCAAATATTATCTCATGATGATTCTTAAATGACATTAACAATTCATCCTTATTAGATATCCTGTAGTGTCCCTGTTTATACTTCTTTTTCTTTTGTGTCTCGAACAACTTTCAATTTCGATATGCAAATTACTTTTAGCACTACACAACGTAAACGTATGTGAGCAAAATGATAATAAATTGAGAGACCCTTTTTTTCGTGTTGATTGTGTGCAAATATACCAATTCTGCACGTAGTCATATATACTACTCACACAAAAACATTTGAATTTTGTCCTTAATAGAAAAAAAGGGGTTACAAACAAACACAAATAAATATTTTTAAAAAAAAATTCTTATATTTGTCGGATGGACCTTCGTTTATTTGTATTGTATACGAAATTTATCTAAGATATGCAAATTTATTTTTGTCTTATTATAAAATAGAAGGAGAAAATGATTTGAATTTATTAGCATATTTAGAAAAAAATTCGTCCTGATGGTTTGCTTTTGTTGTCATTACCTAGGCAAAAAAAAAAAACGAAAAAAAATTCTGCATATATTAAATTTTATATGAAAGTAAAGGGTTTTTCTTTTATGCTGTTGATCGGCAGAGAGAGAGATCGTGGGAAAAATATTATATTTGCTCTATTTAAGGATATTTATTAAAATATTTCCGTATTTTCATCTTATTACACGCAACATTTCTACATCCTGGATAGGTCATAGATCATTTTAATATTATTATTATAGGTTAATGATTATAAGAAATATTCAGATTATGCATAATTTTTTTATTATATAAATTTAATCTATAAGATATTTTTTTTTTATTGCAATCGATTTTTTTTTTTTGTTATTGTTGGGAAAGGTGTGTTTGCATAAATATACATACTTTTTGTTGTTGTATATTATATTAAAAAAATTTGTTTCTTTTTTTTCAGATTTAATTATGCACAAATCATGCAGAGATATTTTTTAAATTGGATATTTTATAAGCGGACGTGGTAATTTTTGAAAGTTTGGCCTAATAAAAAAAAAAAAGAATAGTGAAGAAAAGAAAATGCAAATTTTATTTAGCGGTTTTTTTTTTTAAAATGGAAAAGTGAATGTAATAAAAATTTTGTTTTTTTTTTTGTTTGAAACGCTTAAAGAAAAATGCAAATTTAAAATATATTTTTTTGATTGAGATAAATAATTTGATAGTAATGGGGGAAAAGGGTTAAATTTAACGGAAATTTTACAATTCATAGAAAATCATTTTAATTTTATAGTAAATAAATATCAATCAGATTTAAAAGGGTTACATTTTTAATTAATTCTTTTAAAAACGTTTACAATTTACTGACATTTTGGTTTTGCAAATTAAAATTTCAGTTTAAAATGACAAAAGAAAATTTGATTTGTGTAAATTTTGTAATAATATAATTTTAAAAATTGTTTATTTCTTCTCTCTCTCAAATTGAATCAATTAATTTAATTACATATTTTCAGAATTAATGTTTTACATATTTCATATAGATTAGTTCAGAGCTGAATATAAAACTGTTTTCCAATTTCCAATATTAATTTTTTGGCATATAATTAAAATTGATTTTATGTTCAACAAAATTTGAATAAGGATTTTTGTTTCAATTCCAAATCAAGATTTTTCCTTTAAAATATTAACGAAATTATTGTCAAAAATATATCTAATTATTATTTGATTATATTGAATCTGATAGATTGTAGACTACCATTTTTGTTTCTGATAGATTCAATCTTTCATTTTGTTTCTGTTGATTTGAATCCCTAAAAAAATTAAGCAACAAAATTTATCCCCTTAAAAAAAATAATTTATATATATTTTTGCAAAATGAAAAGACAAACCCATTTTTTGCAAAGTTAAATAATCTATTTTACATGACGAATAGAAATTTGGTTTTTCCTTGTAAAAAAATACCCAAACAAAATTATATAGTTTTTTTTTTGCAACAATTTTGTTTACAAATTCCCCTTCTATGTAACAAAAATTCTAAAACGTTATGGAATATAAAAATGCTTATATAATAATCAAATTTTCCCTATAATATTTTCGCAATAAAGAGTTTTTAACATTCTGTACAAAATATGCTCGAAACGATCTACAAAAACAAATTTGTTTTAGTTTTTTTATATCGTAAATATATCAACCCCTAAAGAAAGTAATGCCTTTAATCTTTATAATTTTTTGGCAATTCACATCGGTATAAAGGTAAAGGGGGATGTTAAATGTGCAGATTGTAAAATATTAAATTGCACAAACAACAACAACGACAAAACACAATTTTTTTAAGGGTAAATTGAAATGAATTTGAGCAAAAATTTTAAATTAAGGGTGCAAATGTCTTTATTATTTTTGGGGTGAGTTTTATTTATAAACGTAAAATTGAAAAAAATAAAAATAAAAATGGTGACTTATTCTACTTTGTCATTTGAATTTATTTGATTATGTATATAGGAAAATTTTTATTTCGATTTACATGCAGAATGGAAATTGCATTTTTTATTTTAAATTATTATTTCCCATAAAATTTGATATTTAAAAAAAACTAAATTCACAAATTGAGAATTTATTCCAGACTAGGTTAACTTTGGTAAACTATAATGGAAATTAACTCATATATAGACAATTCGGTTTGGAGAGTCAATGTCTATAAAATATAAATGAATAAAGCTTGGCAATATTAAATATAATTGCTTCAGCATTTTTTTTTTGAAATTGTGGTTAAAAAACCATTTATTATTATTATTTTTTAAATAAACCAAAATGTTTTCGAAGTATTTTAAAAACCACAATCTTTGGAAATCTAAAGTTTAAAAATTCATTTCAATTTACTATTAAATTAATATTTAAGCTTTTAGCATAAATTCAGAAATAATTTAGATATAGATGGTTACATGGCCCACTATTCAATATATTGATGAACTGAGTCTTGTCTATTTGCGGCTTCAGATATTTGAAAACAATAAATTCTGGCAGTTTCAAGATTTCCTTCCATCCTACCTTTTGTGTCTGTACTTCATATTTTGTTAAAAATTAAATACTGTGGAACTATTATGAACTAATGATCAGTAATCTTATATTTAATAATAAAAAAAGAATTCGTATAGGAAAAAATTCGAATTTCTTTCGTTAATTTTGGAAAGTTGGCCATAATTTTTGTTATTGAATTCTCTATAAATTTGTATAATGAAAGAAAATTGATTAGCCCTCAATATTATTTTGCAGATTATGAATAAAATCAATTGATTTCAAAAAATATATTAACACTATCTACAAAGAGAAAACTGATTCAATCCCTTTCACCTGTCTTATAATATATATATATATATACATGTACGTTAATCGCACTAACAAAACACGCTAAAAAGTCATATAATATCATTAATTTATGTACATACATAAGAAAATGAACAAAAAACCGCGGATTTGATTGCTTTCTATTTGCGCTTTTAGGCAGGTGTTTATGTATGACCGCAATCTGCCTATCAGTAATTTTGTGCGTATTCGGTATTTTTTTTTTATATATTTCTATTGATATTAATGAGAAGGGCAAATCATTAAATTTAAAAATAATTAAATAATTTTAGCCATTCGAGTGTCTATTTCTTTGCAAGACAATTTACCAATTAATAAAATTATAGTTAGAGAAATTCAGCTAGACTCTCAGTTGGATTACATTGGACCTAGGTTCTTATTTTCTAATAACTGTTTGTACTAATGCTGCTCGATCCTTCCGTCATTTCCCATTTTTAAACTTCAATTTTCAGTATTAAATTCCCATCTTGTCTTCAGTTTTTCCTTTGTCACGTTTCAATGTATAGAGACTATAGACTCAGCTTGTAAGTTTTACATTTTATTACATCATTTAGTTCGGTTCTATTTAATCGCCATTTTATTGCAGCCACATTTGATTTATAGAAACTACTTCAGTAGATATTGCCATTGATTTACTTATTTCAACGAAAAATCAAATACATGTAATAACTTTTTTAGAAAGTGATTTACCCCTTATGAAAAACTTTCAAAATTGTTTATGCACATTTTTATTTTTGTGAATTTCGAATATATTACAAAAATAAAAACTTTGCTATTATAAATGCGAGGTTATATTTAAACCTTGAGCAGATTTTTTTTTTTTTTGGAAAAATATACAAAATATTTTTGGAGTGACCATAAATTTAAAATAAAAAAATATGTTTTGTAAGTTCGATATTGGATTTTGTTTTTACCTTGCCGTTTTATTAATAGATCGAATTTAATTTTTTTATATAAAATTTAAAAGGTTTAAATGCTTAAATATTTATTGTATAATTTACGATATTTGATTTTTATTAATTCATTTGCTAAATTTATAGTGTAAACATAAAATATGATTAATGAAATAATGCGTGGGTTTACCATAGTATTGTAAAATGCTTTAGATCACAGGATATCATAATATTTACTAGTTTCTCTATGCATTAATTCAGCAGGCAACGTAACTAATAATGTAACTAATTCAGCAGGAATATGAATTTCAAATATCAGTTGTTGTCTCATTATTGCTACTTGTTATATGTAAAATACTTAGTTTACTTTAATTACAATTATATTTAATATCTTATAAAAAAAATTGAAAATAGAGAGTCTAGATAAAAATAGAGACTAGAGTCAAAATAGATACTAGAGTAAAATGTAATTTTAATTCCCTCCTTTATCCTATGAATATATTTACAGCAATTTAGGGAAAATTAAATATTCAAATATTGTTTCCAAAAAACGACAAATCTATAATCTGGTACGAAGGACCAATTTTAATCAGTATGCTGAATCAAAATAATTATATTCAAAAAAAATTTTCTTACCATTAGTGGCGGAAATTTTGCATTAATTATTCTTACTAAAAAAAACATTGGTCCTTCGAACCAGATTTTAGATTTTACATATCTATAATCTGGTTCGAAGGACCAATGAAATTTCAAAAATAGTTTCTTTTAAATTATATTCTGAATTGGAAACCATTATGAATTCGTTAACCAACTTCACGTAATATCAATTTTATTATTTTTATTTTCCAAAATGATAATTTTTTTTATTCATATAATTTTATCAATTGTCGCATTTTTAGATTATAATAAAAAAAATAGGAGTAATGTTTATGTATTAGTATTAGTATACGAATATAATTTTTATTATAGAATTTGAAATTATTACACTATAGATTAGAAATTTTTTATTTTTCTATTACAATAATAATAATAATATTCTACTTGGTAAATTTCCACACGCCATTTTGATAAGATGACCCAGAAAATTCATATGTATACATATATAAAAAAAATAACATAATTTCATCACATTATCTATATCTTCTATCAACTATACTAAAAAAATTTAAAGAAAACAAAAATATTTTTTGTAAAAATATTTCTATAAGTATATTCGCCATTGCCATACGACTTTGCTCTAAATTTATTAAATAAACTTAAATATATAAAAATAATATTAACATATGTTTAATCTACATTTTTATAAATAGCATATTCGTATAACATTAATGAAAAATTTAAATAATATAAAATTCACCAGCAAAATTAACACGACCACAAAAATGTAATTTATTTGCTAAAAAAAAATTTACAAATTTTTGTTTCTTTTGAATATTTCTTTTTCGTTGGCACTTGTTGGCCCTGATCCCTTAAAATATATCTATGTATATACAAACATTTTTATTTATGCCCTTTTTGTACAATGATACAATAACTAAAAATTATCATAAATTTATTACTCAGAAAAACCAACAACAACAACAACTGCGGTTAAATGCCAGCAAATAAAAAAAAACCGCGCGTGTAACCTACTTTCATTTAAAAAAAACCACATAACACCAATAAAAATTTTTTCTGTGACTCTGAAATACCCGAAATATATGATAAACCCGTATAATTTGTGCGATCATATACTTGATATTATGCATTGAAATGGCACCCGAGGCATGAAAATAAATTTATTAAATTTTGCAAAATATAAAAAAAAAAAATTACGAATAATTTTTAAAAATAAAATAAATTTAGAAAAATAAATAAAAATAAAAATGGCACAATTCGCACATTCAGTTTGCAAGTATATTTACAAAGCTTACAAGTGCTCGTATTTTTTGAATACTTACGTACGCAATACAATAATAATTAAAAATTATAGCAAATCTAATTAATTGTTCTAGAGTCTAGTGTGATAATTGTTAATGTGTATTTGCTTGTTTACTACAATTTTTTTTGGTTCACAAATTTTCTAGTAAGGGACTGGGAACCTTAAATTAAAAACAATTTTTTTAGCTTAATCTTTTCAATCCCTTCATACACAATTTTGAATTGCAATGTTAAATTTGTTCAATTGCGAATAGAATCAAATTACTGATCCTTAAAAACGATACTTGATCGTTTTTAAGGATCAATAATTTGGCCTTCGTTAGAAAGTAGAACTTAACAATAACATTCGTTATTAGAACGTATTCCTAAGAGTGGACGATAATAAAAAAAGGATGTGATTGGAAAAATGTAGAGACTTTTTTGGTAAATGACTTATCATTGAGGATTTTACAATAGCGTAAATTGAATTTAATGCACCAACATCCAAAGAGTAAACAGAAAGTGACAGCTGACACAGTATAAGTATTGCAAAGTCAAAGTTCCTAATAAATTGTATGCTTAGTCTATCTGTCCCGGCCCTTGGTGACTACACTTCTACACTTGTATCGTTGTAAACTGACACAGCATTCTCAATATCGATGACAGTTCCAATTTAATCAATTCGGAAATGAGACGCAAACAATTCAAAAATGAGAAACATAAATAAACATAAATCAGATAGTATTTTTTTTACCGCAGTAAATAAAAAAAAAAGGTGGACTATGTCTGAAGTTTCCATAGCTTACCAATATAGTTTCAACATTTTTCTATTATTTAATAAAATATTGTTGACAACAAAAAAAGTTACATTTTGTGCATACGTATAAAGTTTCTGTCATGACTATGCAAGTTCATTGACTCTTTTTCTTCCATTTGCATGGGCTAAATATTTTTTTTAATAAGTTGTGCAATGCCAAACCAAATATAAAAATAATAAAAAAAAAAAAAACAACATTTAAACAAGTTAGCAATATAAAAACTTAAGCTAATAAAAAAAAACAAAACTTTTATATTGCGGACGACGCGACATAGAGTCCCAAAAAAACAACTTTTAAGCAAATAGATATTATGTAGAAAGTGGGGAGGGGAGTATACTATACGCATAAATTTTTTATATTGTGTAGGTTGATTTTATGGGATTATGTTGTACGCGCAGCGCAGAACGCAGTGCTTCAAAACAGCAATTGAAATTTTATATAAAATTCATATACGTTTAGCTGTGTTTGCTTCTTTACTAGGGAAGATATCATTATCAATTTTTGTGGTTCAAAAAATTAATTTAGCATTATTATAAATATATAGTGGTGTGTTCACTCATTAGCGATTGCCAAGGGTCCAGAGTGCATTTTGTGTTTTTTCTACTTGGAATTATATGCGATAATTTTATATAGATAAGAAAAATATATAAATTCAAATAAATAATATGGGGAAAGCGGATTTTTATCACTTTATGTTACGTTTTCTGTTGCCGTTTTTTTTGTTGTTAATAAAATATTAAAACAATTTTTATTTAATTTTTTTATTATAACGATTTTAGAGATTTTTAGTTTAGAGAGAAATATTTTTGGCTCCATAATGTCATCAGCAAAAGACGAAGAATAGATAAAAATTATATGGGAATAAAAGAGCCCCAAGGCCCATAATGCATTAATAAAGTGAAATTTAGCGAAATAATATTAAATTATTAAAGATATTTATTTGAAATTTTTACTATGAATGGGGAATTTATAAAAAAAAATTTCTGGTAAATAAATTTTAAATATTTTATGAAAAAAAAAATAATGTAAAAGAAATTTATTTATGGTTCATTTAAAAGCGGAAGCAATTAATATTTATTTTTGCGTATAATACGGAGGAATTTTTGAATTTAACAATTGTGTGCAGTTTCTATATATATTTTCTTTTTTAAGTGGATAATTCCTGTTCTTAATATTTGTATGAATACATTTTAAATTTTTTGGGAAGTCATAATTATTTGTTAAGCGATTAGGCTACACGCTACATAAAAGAGAAAACATAAAAGATATAATGGATAATTTAATTTATTTATTATATAAATAAATGGAATAAAATATCATATTTCGTTTAGAATTTAATTTTGCCAAATTAATCCGTCAATTCTAAATATTTATTCTAAAGGAGCTTCAATTGCATAAAAATTGGACAGAAACATAATTCAAACATTTGAAAACTCAGATAATACAAAAAAATGTGAATTTAAAGGAAAATAGTTTTTTACTACACTTTAAACTGGTGACAGACAAGTAAAAGAAAATTACACAAATGCGCAGCTTTTGAACCAGGACACAGTGAATTGAAGTTAACCATGCTATTATCAGTAAACTTCAAACTTTTGTAAATCGTTTTCTGCAACAAATGTCTCAGATATAATGTCTCCAAACAAATTAATCTGAAATATGAAATTGCTTCGGAAAATTCTGCAAAAATGAATAAATATGAAAAAGCGAAATAGGCGATCATATAGTGACACACTACGACTAGAAGAAGTAAACAAAATGAGTGAACACCTAGAGCTGCCAACTCATTTAAGGATAAGTAAATTTGTAGGAGGTCGAAAAAACGAGCACCGCAAGGCCCCTACACCGAACTCTTTCATAGATATATAAGAGAAAATTCAATTTCGAATAATTCAAATTTTATACAATTTCACTCATTGGCCTGAGAAATATCATTTTTAATTTTTCTAGTATATAGAAACAAAAACCCAGGATGTGGTATATCGAATTATACAGAAAATTATCTAATATTGTCAAATGTATAGATATCAAAATGTTATGTTTTATTTGGAAAATAATAATAATAATTTAATTAGTCGGAAATGACATGTCAATAGAGGTTATTTGATTAAGAAATTTATGTTATTTTGCCAGTTTTTTTATACCCTTATATGTCATACTTTAAAAAACGCAAACTATACGCAAAGGTCCCTTTAAAAAACAACAAATGAATAAAAAAAACTATATTTCACACGCAATCAAGCCCTTATGCTTTTTTTATTTGATATTAAATTATATAACTGCGGGTTCATAGAGTTCTAGGTCAGGGTTTGGTATTTTCTTTATTTTTTTTTTTGCATTTGAAATCATTAACAAAAAAACAACAACACTTTTCAATATCAGCTGGAGTGAAATTGGTGAAAAATTCAATTTTTTACTTAAATTCTATAAAAAAAGGAATTCATTTTATTAAAATGATGATAAGATCTCTGACCCTGCGAAATGTTTTTCGATGTCATTAATTTTAATTTAATAAAATATTTTATCAAATTAATATTTTATTTTTTTTATTGGCGGATAAGGAGAATTATAGAAAGAAATGAATTTGAAGGATACATATAAAAAAAAACCAGCATCTGCGTCGAAAATGAAAGGGTATTTTAATTGATGATGCAAAGGTAAAAAAATAAAGGATTCTGTACTATTGTAAAAAAACAGATGGAAAGATCATTTATTGATAATTAAAGATTAAAGTGAATGTGAAGATAGTAAATTAAGAATATTACAAAAATACAATTTCCTATGGTGAGCGAGCATATCGAAGCGGTGGGCGGAAATAGGTGAATATTATATAATTATAGTTTTTGATTTAGATTACTAACGTCCAAAAAACTTATAAAATAGCGACAATGACTTGAAAATTGTACTACAGATTCAGAAAAAAAATAGCTTGAGAAATTTATTAAAGGTTTTGACTGATTGCTTCAGGAAAATTTCTTCATGAAAGGATATAGGAAGCAGGGCCGGTCCGAAGTAGTACTGCGACTCCCTGCGAAATTAATTTTGGCATGTTGTTATCAGAAATTTAATCCCTCTGGCAAGGGATTAACCTTGTTTTTTTGGAGTAAAACATCGAATTCCAAATATCTTTAAATTTGCCCAGTTTATAGCGAAAAAACTTGAAAAAAGTCTGCAATTAAAAGTCTGCCACCTTCTAGATGCTCTAATATGTCCTCAATTTTAAAGATACAATAAAAAACCAAATAAACTCTGAAACTAGAGATTTCAATCTTTAATTTCGTATAGAGAACATAAATATCGGTAAGAAAAATAATTATGTGAAGCGTATAAAGCTTAAAGGAAGCGAGATATAAACTTTGTTTTCTGAGCATTCAAATTTAACTTATCTTGAATTCATTTGAAATCTAATTTGACGGCTGAAACCAATAATTACTAGAATTAGTCCATTTAACATCCTCTGGTTGGCCATATACATCTTTGCATCATCCCTTATTTTCATGATTTTCTGATTCAATCGAAAGTATCCCCATTTTTTCAAATTTGAATGTCGACTTATTTCATTTTGTCATTAAATAAATGTCCTCTAACCAAATACAATTTTCTTCATTTACATAAATCATAATGCAATTATGATTATTTAATTATATCCTTTTTTGATTTTTATATAGTCTTCAATTTCTGATTTGTCAATCTGTTTATTTGTGTCAGGCAGATAATTTATGTAATTTTCTTTTGTTATTCAGATCTTTTAATAATTATTTTTAATTCAATTGTAAATTAATATTATTAATTTATTCTCCCACGAGGCATAATCCTGAGATTGCCATCAATGAGAAGTAAAATAACGAATTTTTTTCATCAATTATTGTTAGACCAAAAAAAGAGTTATATAATCTGATTATAGTTAAAGGATAAATCCATGTGAATTTATCTTTTATTGCATATAAGAAGTGAAATCATCTGCTTTTTTTAATTTCTTCCTCATCATCGAACAAGCAATTCAAACAAGTAAATTTAGTTATTTTCAGGTGTAACCGAAGAGAACCAAACATAATAATAATAAGGTGAAACCCAAAATTTATTTAAAATGAAAATTATAATGTAGTCGAAAGTAAATTTAATCAGACGACCATAAGAAGAAGAAGGGATCTTCATATCAAAAATCATTAAATTTATTAGGCAATCCTTTTTTGTGTGGAAATATTCAACCATGAAATGCAAAGGATTCCAAAATTTAAAAAAATTAATCATATAGGTAAAATTCAAAAGATTTCTGTGTACATTTATTATTATTATTATTTTTTTGGTATTTCTCGTATCATTTAGCGGTTGTCGACCTGTTTTTTTCTAACTTATTTGTCTATTCTCCAATATCCTACAAAAGAAATCAAACAAAAATCAAGTTTTATTTTTTATTTTATACCCTAATAAAAATCTGCTGGAGGTTTTGAATATAATCATAAAAAAAAAATGTTGTAATGGGAAAAAATTGTAAATTTCTGAATCTGATAATAAATTTTTCGTCTTCTTCTTCTTCTTCTTCTTTTTTTGGTTAATTTAATGCACAGCTTCAGAGATGCATAATAACTTATATTCTATATATATGCGACTATAATAATGTCAAAAGTCAGCAACGAAACATGGGACTATTTTTTTGGCTGGCTGGCTGGTTTGCTGGCATATAAAAAATGAAATTCAAAAATGCATATCGGTTTTTTTTTGTGGTTTGTCCAATTGGAGTGTATAAAGATTTAGAAGAAAAGTATTAAATTAAATTACCTGTCTCCCTGGTTTATGCTTTAATATTTTTTAGGCATTTGAATAAACAAAAAAAAAGGAAACTGGTTTGTGCCTTTTTTTTCTATGGTACGATTCTTATCAAAAATTTCTTTGGCGTTTTATGCATTTTGGTAGGTAAATATCAAAAATAACAAAAATGAAGTTTAAAAAAAAATAGTATTCTATTACGCCTACGAGTTGACAGCATTAAATTCCACAAAGAGATTAGGTTTTTTTTGGTTTTGTTTATAGAAAATTTGAAAATTTTATATACCAAATTTTTGATTTCTTGTACATTTTTATAATAATTATTAAGTGGGTTTATAAATCGTTTTTAATATTTGACTATAAAGACAATTATTGGACAGATAAATGAAATGGCAGTAAAATGCAATCTAAAATGCAGCACCATTAAAACAACCTTCAATTCTTGAATTGAAACTGACATTGGTTTAAAGTTGAATATATAATACACAGATTTCATAATATACCCTTTTGGCCGGGAGCATTGAAATGGCCTAAAATGTGTCCCTAATATAAGAGTACAATCAAAGATTATGTAAAATATATTCAATTTTGGTTGGTGTAATGGTAATTGTGTTAATTTAAACTTCAATTTTGAAATTATGCTCTGAATAACATTTTATCGTTAAACACTTTTAAATATAATATTTAATAAGTGATCATTATGGTTGTTATAATTATAAAGGTGTTAAATTGTTTATTTAAATTCACCTGTACCAACAAAATTTCCTACTTTGTAAATATTAGCATATTACAATTAGTATACATTTCTATATTTAAATTATGTTATTTAAATTTTCTGTCTATCAGTCTGTCTTTTTGAAGCACAAAACCTTATGAGTCATGACGATAGCAATGCCAGAATCCCAGAATGTGTCAACACTTGTAACTACGAGTATATATACCGCAAATATTTGAATATTAAATAACGAAGGACATTCTGAAATATGCTCTAAAATTGCACTCAAGATAATATCTACAAATATACAAAAGAAATTGTAGTCATTGCAATAACTATTTTGTTAGTCTGGAATCGTCAATACTCACACTTTCTTTTGGTAACTTTTCCTAAGATGGATCTACATTTAATTTTTATTAAAAAACTAAATTATATTTTATTGATGCCATTGAACAATCTCCAAGGATTCTTTTAAAACTCTTTAAATTTTCGTAAAAAATTTCAAATTACTTTAAAAATATAATTGAAATTTTTCTACAATAAAAAAAAAACCAACAACTATTTATGAGTTTAAATAAAATGAGTCAATGAACCGATATCTTATGTGTAAATACTATCAATTTCACCTCAGTTTATTTATTTAACAAAATATATATTATGTTTTTTTGTTGTTGTCGAATTTGTTTACATGCAAACGATCCACGCACTACCCTCTCGAAATTTTTATAAATTTTGCTTAATATATCGCACGTTACCAAATATATAGTCTATTTTTAGAATATCGACATTAATACAGATTCTACATAGTAAATGTACCAACCACGGAAATACTATATTAGCTTAGGTTTTAACAAAATTTTAACCAAAACAAAATTTAGAATAAAAATGCAGAGCAAAATTGAAATAATTTTGAAACGGAAAACGTAATTTTTGTTTTGTACATCTAAATTATGTGTTATTGCATCTAGTCCGTAGCACAAATAAAATTATAATGGTTTTTGGTGCGCTATTAATAGTCCTTATTTTCCTGGGAAAATGAAAATGATGAGATATTTAGGAGGTGTATGGTTTTTACTTTTCGTAAAGATCGGCGATGTAGAACCTTTAGTAAACTAAAATATAAATCAACTAATTGTAAATTTGCTTAACTCAAAAATAATAGAAATATTTAAATGTTAGATGGATGGATTATTAGATGGATCCTCCTAGACTCTAGAGGAGGATCCATATTCTAGATCTAGACCATAGTGAAAGCTTAAAAAGAAGTCCTTTAAGATTTGATCTTAGCAAGAAATTTCTAAATTTTATAAAATTGTGACAATTTTGTATTCTGCTTCAGGTAGATTCTTTAATGAAAAGGATTGGAAAAGGGATCTTATACCACCAATTAGAGCAAATTTTGGCTTAGATATTGTATGGAAAAATTTGGTATACATTGCTGCAACATGTTTGCAATAATTTCAAATCTGTATCCTAAATATTTTTGCATTTCATTTATCTGGAACAGAAAATTGTTGTAGTGCGAAATCAGTAATAAAGCGAATTTAAATCAATAATTTTGTTGAATAAATATTTTAGCGAAACAAAATCGTAATTAAAATTCGAAGGGATTCAAAAGTCCGACTTACTCTAGTTCACTATTAATTACTTCTTACCGACTTTTTAAAAAACACCAGAATATTGGAAATTTGAACAAGTTTTAGTGGAGTACAATTCCTAAAAAAAAGTCTAATAATTTCCATGCTAAAATTGAACACATACAGAAAATTACAAAATACTTTAAAGATCATCAAATGAAAAGAATGATTTTGCATATTTTCTTCTTTATATTTTTAGAATATTTCACATTTAAAAAACAAAAAAAAAACATTTTTGTTGTCTAATTCAGTTTTAAAGATTTTTCTATTGATGTGAATTATTTTCCATGGCTTAAGGGGTTGAATTTCACTTATGATGTATATTTTTCAAGAGGGTAAATTGTGGTTTTTCGTTAATACGTAGACGCGTATCGCTTAAATATCCTATATAAAATTCAATTTGTTCTAAACATTATTTGTGCATCTTAAGAAATGGTTTTATCGTGTATAATATTTTGAAATGACGCGGTTTTTGTTTTTGCGTTCCCACGCATCTGGTTTTTTTGTTTTTTTTCTTGTATATAGAGAGGAAAGAGCAAAAAGGACTCATATACGCAGTAAATTTATTTATGCGTAACATAAATTTTAGTGTGTATAGATATTATAACATAAAAATGCTAGGATCTGCAATAACGCAGATGTAATAAACGCACATATGTAGTTTTATGTTATGTCGACTAGATTTTTTTTTCTGTTTAAAGTGGATTACATATTATGTTAAAAGTATGCATCATATGTACATTAACAAGATCTGTTTTTTTTTTTGGCACAAATGATGAGGGTTTGATCTTAAGATATAGTATTTATTTCTAAGAAATCATATTTTTACTATGTGTAGTTATGCTCGTTAAGGTGAACGAACTTCTTATTAAACAAACCAAAATTTTTAAAATGTTCTAGTTTTAAAATTGCATACATAAAACTATTTTTTTTATGGTTGAATATGACATAAAAACATAAAAATATATAAATAAATATTTATTTGAGGAACATAAAAATGCTATCATGTGGTAAATGAATAAAGAAAAACAGTCGTGAAGATATTTTATATTCGATTAAAATTATATTTACATTTTCGTCTAATGAACTATAATTGCAAAACATTAAATAATTTCCTTAATTAAGACTTTTTAATATTTGTGTTTTCATAAATTTTTTTTTTATAAAAGTAACAAATAAAGTAAAACGAAAAGTTTTGTTGTTTTTCTTGTGTAAATATTAAAGCACAAAAATCAAGAAAATTCGGTTATGTATGAAAATTTTTAATGTTACTTTCTATTAATTAATGGTTTTTGTACAATTGACTCACTTCAAAGCAATTAGCTTTGTCGCAATAAATAGTTTCTCTGCTACAGAGAAATTTATGCGATTCGGAATCCATATGAAATTAGTAGGTCCTAAATTGCAATAAAATGTCAGGAAAACCTTCAAACAGGCCCACATTGGGCTGTTTTGCCAACAAAAGAAGAAGAAGAAAGTTTGCAGTCATGGAAGACAACACTACTGGTTCATATCACTTCAACCATTATAATTGTCCTGTTGATTATGGTTCCATATAATTACTGCAACATGTTAGCAATAATTTCAAATCTGTATCCGAAATATGTCTTAGCGCTAGAACATTAAAACGCCTTGTTTTTCATAATAGTTTTGTTCTCTTCATATTAGAGACAGTAGAATCTGATGTTATGGTTAAAATATTTTTAATAATTTGTCTAAATTTTCATTTTAATTTAATTTTTAGATCTTCAAATCCGTCTAAACAGAATTTTCAATAATGAAAAATATAAAATCCAAAATTCGAAATTAAAATAGTATAAAAAAAAATCTTATTAAAAAGAATTTTTCTAAATTGTCACCTGATCATATCAAAATTCTCACAAAATCATAAATCCAGAAGAAGTTAAAACACATTACATAAAAAACCAAACCATCTTATAAAAAATTCATTATCCTCTTAAAACATTATTCCTTTCTATAAAAGTCAAGAAAAAAATATAAAAAACTTAAATCCTTATAAAGTCACATTAGCACAGCAGTTGGACTGTACCTTTTTTTTGTTGTTGTCTTTTTTTTTTTAAATATCAAAATCAAAATCTTCCCACGCGGCGAATAAAATTGCTATATTCTTTTATTCGCCTATTGCTCTGCCCGTAATAACATTAATAATATAATCAGGACACAACACAAAAGACAACATTGTATAAGAAAAATTTCGAAGGTCCAAAGGTCCACGAAAAATAAAAAAGTCAAACAAAAGGATATAAATTTGTTATCAAGATTTTTACGGTCTCCTCCGTGCTTATTTAGTATCCTTTTTTTTATAGAATATTTTTATTTATTATTATTATATTCTAACTTTATTGAAATTTCCAAATTTTGATATTTTTTTTTTTACACACATGGGACAAAAGGAATAAGCGAATTTATTTGATATAAAAAGGTATCAAAATTCCAACAACAACAAAGTATCTTTATAGCGAAGGATCAATGTTAAGGGAATAAAGTAGAGGGTCTAATGTTCGCGTTCTGACTTTTTTTGTGCAACAATCTAAACGCGTTTTTCTTTTTTTACCTTTTGCGTATTGAATTATTGAATCGTTTTTTTTTTCCTTTTTATAAGCCCTTTTTGATATTATTTGGTTATCAAAGGACAGAGTGATTAAAATAAAAAATCTAAAAATTGTCGAGTTATTTCTGATGAACATTGTCGGGGGGTGAGATTTTTATTGCTAAGATCGGAAATTATTTCAAGTTCTGATCGTTCTGAGCAATATTTATATTAACCTTAAGTTGTGATTGGTTTGAAAGGAATTGAGTATGGCTATACTCATTACCATCTATACGTATACTACATCAAAATGTAGGTAATTTAATTACCTTTACTCAATAAAATATATTATTATTAATTCATATTTACATATAACTTATAACTTCCAAAGAATTATCCAAAGTAATAAAATTGCACTGGTTGATGCCTCATTAATTACCAAATATAGTTACAAAAATTCATAATATTCATAACCACCCTATACGCATTTATAATTTTAATAATTTTTTTTTGTATAATAATAAAATACAATTTTTGACAACAGGTGATAATACCAAACAAATAATTTTTTTTTTATTTATTTCATTTTGATCGTGGCAAAATATCAAAAAGGATATTTTCAGCTATAAAATTTATTTGCAGCAGGTTGTATCCAAAAAAAGATCGTTTTTTCTTCTTATAACAATCGAAAAAAAAATGCAACTCGAAAAGAAAAGAAGAATAAAAAAATACATAATTTTTTTTATTATTTACTATATAATCAAAGATCCTTTTTTCATTTATCCTTACTCATTCTACATGTGCACTTTAAGAGGTCCTTAGCAGTTTAATAAAAGTAAAAAAAATTCAACGTTTGTGCAACGTTAGATATGGGAGAGACAATCAACTGCCAAACACAAAAAGTCTACCTGCATAGAAGGATAACATTTTGGGTTTTTTGATGGGTGTGATAAAGGTGAATTGGATAAATTCGCTGATGGGAAAGGAAAATGCAAAAAAAAAAAACATCTAATAAAAATAATATTGTGACTTTGGTATAAATTAAAGGAATTAAAATTATTGTGAAAAAATATTTTTACATTTTACAAGAATGACGCTAACAAGTTCTCTTTATTTAAACTTAAAGGACATTTTAAATAATTATGATTATTCTGTGATGGTCATTTGTGTATTCTTTGACATTTTTGGTAGAGAAATTAAATTGTAATTATTTTAAATATAATTTGTTTATATATTTGTGTACGTCTAACTGTTGATGAACAGAGAAATGTGCTTAGTTAATAACTGAAATATTGCATTTATAGCAAGAATTGTAAGTTCTATGGTTCAATTATTCCATACACAAAAGTGTCATACGGCATAAACTACGATTTTAGACGAAATTAATCAGGATATTTGGAGAGCAGACACAGTTACAGCATATCACATTGCAAATTCCTAAATCTGATTATAAATTCTTGGATATGGCTTAAGAAGAAATCTACTAACTTTGTGCCCCAGTTTTGATCACATTTATCCTTTAAAATTGCATTGTTTACCAGGTCAAAGTAAATTCAACAAATAATAGTAAAGTGACCCATTGATTTTCTTAATTATTGATTGAAAATTACCTGGAGAGGAGGAGATAACAAAAGTTGTCTCTTCTATACTATAATAATTGAATTTCACAAATTATAATCTTTTTTTCATTAATTCCCAAAAATTTTGAAATCATTATATTAATGTGCAAATAATTTGAAAAATTTCATTTTTTTTTCTTCAAATTTTTCTCTCACATTTTCTTGAAATAATAATTTTATTTATTGATTTACAATTTATTGTATTTAATCACAATTTAAATGGATTATTTTTAAATTTATATTTACAACGAGTAAAAAAAAAACTAATTTGTTTGTAAATAGACATGCAACCAGTTGAATTTCATCAAAAAAAAATAATTTCTTTGATTGATTTCTAAAATTTTGTAATAATTTGCCCTCATTGAAATATCATTTTTATCTGAACGAAATGGAAAGTTTGATGGGGCGGCCTGAAGGGTAAATTGTTGATTTATCGACAATATACAGATCAAAATTATGGATCTTTAATTTCGGATAAAACATTAATATAAAAATTTATTTATTATGTCAAATTATTGGCATTAATTTGTTGTTATTTTAATTGAGCTAAAATATTCACAGAAATTAAATTCGTTTTCATATTTGTATATAAATATTTATTATATTAATGGATGCGGGTTTGGCAATTTATTTTTATATAATTTTAATTTAATAATAATTCTTAATTTTATCATTGCATTTAAAGTTAGAGATGAAATTTTGTTACTTCAATTTTCGATCTATGCGAAATTTTTGGTGTTAGGAAATTTCGACATAAAATGATAGCTACATAAAAGTTAAATTGAATAATTTATGTTTGCACTATATATATACAGTATTTTCTTGTGGCACAACAATCCGTTGTAGGCCTAGGCCCAAAAGAAGATATACACCCGGAAAATTCAAATGCATAAATTTCATCGTAGCAAATTTCATCACAAAAAATTAAATCTTTTTTAGATCGAATTTTTTCTATTCAAAATCAAATTTTTTTTTATTTAACAAAAAATCAAAGATTACTTAAATTCTAAAAGCATAATAAATAAATTTACTTTTAACTTACATAAATTTCAAAATCATGATTAAATTTTAATTGACTTTAAAAACCATTTGCAATAATGCATCCCAAAAATAAACGTACCCACAGAAAAATCTACCTGACCGTATAAATAAAATTCAGGTTTTTCGAGACAGAGGAGACGCAGGTACAAAAAGAAATCCCATTTATCCTAATAATACAATCTTTGTGTATTAGAAATCCTCTTTTTTAGTTTAATTCTAGGTCTATCAAATTTTCGTTGTTGGTAAACATTAAAATACCATAAAAAATAGAAAGAAAGAGAGAGAGAGAGAGAGAAGAAATAATATCAAAAAAATTTTACTTTTAACCTAACTTTATGTTGCACTGATTAAGGTCGATAACCGATCGACTTTCAAGGACATTTGAAAGGCAAACACCTGAAAATTGCTTTTGGTTTCATTCTTTGTTCAAAATAATATAAATAATAAATAATACGGAAAGAAGGATTATTAAATGGTGTGCATTAAGTAAAGGATAATTAAGTATAATGTTTTTTTTTCTCTATTCTGTTGAGCTTAGAAGAAAAAAAAGGTAAAATATTAAATTGTTATTTGTAATAAGATTAAATTTAAAAAAAAAGTAATATTGAAGTTAAATAACATTATAAATATTACGTATATTTAATCGGTTAAATGTATAATTCAATTTTGGAAGTTTGCTAATGATTAAGTCTTGCTGGCACAATTAAAATTATTGCCGTATCATCAATGTTTTGATTTGAAACGAATTTGAATTCAATTTGAATTTGAAACTTATTAAAATCAAATATAATTCCAAGTAAACGTTCAAAATCATAACTTCCAACAAAAGGAACTTAATATTTTGGACGTTACAAAAGGAACTTAATATTTTGGATCTAATATACTCATTAACTTATTATACTAATGAATTGTTCCCAAAATAATCAATTTCATAAATTTATAATTTAATTTTTAATCAAACTAATTGGATATTAAAGTTTTGCAACCTCACTTTATTTATTTATTTTATATTATATGTAACTTATAATTTACATGTATATATAATTTTTACGCAGCGGAGTAATTACTGTAATTGCATATAAATATTCCCCAAAAAAAATTACATATTTTATTTTTATTAAGTTGACATTGACATATGTTTACCTTTTGTCATTTGAAAATAAGAAGAAAAAATGAACTACAAAAGTTCACAAAAATTCTTAGGGTCACAATCAAATGAAAGGTGTAAATTATATGAAAGTGAAAATATAATTCATAAATTATTTAAAATCGTTTATTGTATTTTGCTATAAATTTTATATTGGACGATGATTCAGTGCTCTTAAACTATAGTTTAGTTTAGTTGGTCATACAATTACATTTGAACCAAATTGGAGTTTGATTTAAAACTAATTTCCAATTACATAAATTTTAAAAAGTCATCCTTTCAATGTCAAATTCGTTGAAATAAATTAAAGATTCAACAAAGGATGTTCCTATTTTTAACTGGATTTCAATATGTAATAAAATATAATTTTTTAATTTCTTATTTATCCTTATATCCTATTTCCTTTTTCCTAATCAAAAAAATTCTATGTGTCATTTCACCGGAAAAGGGTTAAGAAAATATGAAATTTCTTCTTTTTTTTCTAAAGATTTTTGATATCGTACAACTGGTAACTTAGAACTAAAAGCACCCACAGAGCCTATACGCAGATTTATTTGAATTGATTTAATGCGCGCGTATGTTCTAATATTACTTTTACTAAGTATCCTTACCTGACACTTAATATTTCTTTCTCTTATATATAGTTCCCATAATACATTCTTCTACACTTCCTTTCCACATGTTACATAACATTAGTATATAACAGTGGCCACATATGACTATAATTTTTGTTTTCTTTCTCATCCTTACAAAAATTATGATTACGTACGACGTCTAAGGAAAAATAAAACGAACACAGCAAAAAAGTCAAAAAGAATATTTCTTTACAAAAAAAAAAGGGTTTCAATTTTCTACTTTTTCAGGAAATCAAGTCATTCCTCCGAGTCATTTGTGCGTCTATTTTGAGCAAATATTATTTAACAACAACAAAAAAAAGTGAAGGCAAAGGGTAAATAATTGTTCAATAATTTCATTTTCTATAAAAATTCACAGGGTGTTCGACATTCTTTTTGTGATTTTTTTTTGTTGAAAAGGTGCATCAAATTGCGTGGGAATTGAAAACATATGTATAGGACTTTTTGACTTTCAATTAAAGATTTATTTTAAATTTAAATAAAAAAATTATAGTATCCTGGTGGCAAGTAAATAAAAATATTTCTTTCATTTAGAAGTAAATCAGAAATGGAATTTCATAAATTCTTTAAAATGTATTTAAGCGAGAAACGATTATCAAATAATCATAAATTATGTAATAGTTTGGGGAATTTTTAAAAAGGTCTGTTCGATTAATAAAAAGTAAATGTAAAATTAAATTTTTTTCATTATATTAAATTTCCAAAATTTATATAGTAGTCCTTTAAGAAAAGATATAAGGCTCCTAAAAGGATTATTTCATTAATGAATATATTTAACATATTGTCTATAATTTAATTAGTGTTGCAAATCGACCACTGAGTACTAATTGTCGTCATCATTTTAATAATCATCATAAAGTGGAGAAATATGTTTCTATTCGATTCGAAAATTGATCAGTGTAACATTGAACCCATCTGCTAATTAACGTGGATAAAAGTGTTACTTTCATTCTTTCAAAACTGGCCGTTAGATGCTGATCAGATATATCTGCTCTCATTACTTCTTATCTCACTGATTTTTTTTATTAATAAATATCCCAGGAAACAAATTTTAATCAAATTATGTAATTTAATTTTTTTTTATCCTTTTATTATAAACTCAAATTTTCATATATCACAAAAAATTTAAATTCATAACATTTTTATCTGGGCCTAATATTCGCATCTTTTTATATCCCAAACAAAAATATTAAAAGGATTAAGGATCAAACAATTTAAAGAAGACAATAACAATAATAATAATCAAAAGGGTCAAATATTACGGTAGGATATTTTATCATCATTTTATTTTTCTGGTCAATATTCAATAAATTCTAATAAAACAAAAATAGTAATAATAATAATAACAAAATTTTAAGAGCATATTTTTTTTATTATGTTTTAGGAAAATTGGCAAAAGTAAAAAAGAAAAATATTTATATACTCGTATAAGGGAAATCAAATTGTGTTTTGATGACTTTCAAACCAAAAAAAAAAATAAACGAGAGATCATTTAAATTGGTTTCGGTTAGGCAATTTTGTGGCCTGTGAACGGATTACATAAAGAGCTAACCTAAATTGGTTTAAAAAGGGAGAGAAATCTATCTAACTAAATATTATGACATATTTAAAATGATATAAAAAAGAAAATGTTTGGATGTTGGAATGTGAAATGTTCATTTTGCAAGGATATTTTTCGACTTTTAGATGCTATACGAATACCTGAAATTGTATTTTAGTTTTGTTATTTTTGAAATAAAAATAAATGGACTCAAAAAACGATAATAATAAATAAATGTTAAATAAAAAGATGATCGTTTTTCTGTTTTGTTCATTTCGAAAGGAAAAAAGGGTTTAATATTTTTATGATATTTGGAAACCAATTTTTCCATTATTAAAAACAAATTAGTTTCACTTTAATTTTTTGATAATAAAATGGGGAAAAAATATTGGAAATTATGTAAACGTTTATTCTATATGGAAAATGATTTAGAAATTTTTACTGATTTTGATTTAGAAATAAAATAGATTTGATCCTTTTAATAGTGTTTTTATTCAAAATTGTAAACTACATAATCAAAAATTTGATAAATTAACAATAAAGATGATTATTTTTGAAAATATTGTTATAGGAATTTGTGAAATGACACAGATTTTTTCAAAAAAAGTAATTAAAATATTTAATTTAAAAATACGTGATTAATGAAAAATTACAACAAATAAGTAAATTTTCATAATTGACATTAAAATGCAATAAAAATATTTTAGAATAATTCAAATTTAAGCACATCAACAGAAATGTAAAACAACTATAATCAAAAAATGTTATTTCTACTAGATAAAAAATATAATTTAAGGCATAACTTTAGGCACAGTAAAATATGTGGTAAACTGAAAATTTAGAAAATTTATTTTATGTTCTAAGAAAAACTAAAGGAATAATTATAATTATTTTAGTGAAAATTATTATGTATATTTATCAACAAACATTAAACATAAATTAAAATCAATATTTCAATAATTTAACAATGTCGCTTTATTTCTAAAATTAAGTTAATAATGATAATAATAATTAATTAGATGTTTTGAAAATTTTATTTGAAATTTCGTAATAATCTTAAATTAATAAAATAAAATTTATAAAATTATTTATTTTATAATATTTTTCTTTTAAACAATTAACATTTTTCTTTTGACAGATATAATTTTAAATTTTAATTGACTTTCAATGTCGCAACAATCAAAAAGTGAGCATTTTTGGATATCCCTTGTCGTCTTAGATCCCTTGTCGTCTTAGAAGGTTCCAAAACAGTGATTGGTCTGTGTCAGCTAGAAATAAAAAATCCTTGACCCAATCCACAGAACATTATAGCAAGAAATAGTACAGAATTTCTATAGCATTACGCTTCAAAGTTATAAAAATCATTTATTTTTAATTGACATTATAAGCCTAGTATTTCCAATTCAGGTCATTTGTAATTTTTCAATTTCATAAATATAGTTTTTTTTCCATTTCTCGTGTTTGTTTAGTCATTAGAAGAATTCACGAAAAAAAACCCCATACAAAAAAAAAAGTTTGATTTGATTTCAATTCGATAAATTTTTCTATTTTATATACGCACAATTACAAAAAAAAATTATTTTACCCCTTACTATATAATTTATAAATTCTATTTAAAAAAGAACTGAAATATAGATTTAAAATATTCATATTGTAATAGCTTTTATGTAATGACCACCTTATTGGCTTTCCGCTCGCATTCTATTATCTATTTTTTCGACAATTTTTGTTTATTTGTGTATGTGGTATATTATTATTATTATTTTCGCTTGTAACAATAAATATATATTTACTTTAGTTTCCGAATGGAGGATATAAGTAGATCATTTAATTTTAATTGAAGCTTACGAATTATGTAATTACGAATTGAATTAATATTTTAGTTATTGTACTATTTTATATATTTCTGTAAATTTTGTCAGTGCAACAAGAGTAATTTTGGAAAGATATTGGTCCGGATTCCCCAACATCAGAAATGTTAGAATTACGAGTGATTGTCCGAAATTTATACAAATGTTAATTATGTAAAGACGGGTAGCAAACTCAGAATTTACGAATAGTTACGGATAGGTTGTCAAATTTTTGAAAGCTCTACGGTCAATGTGGTCCTAGTTAAAGGAATGTAAGGTGTGGCAGTAAATTGGACTATGAAATTACCATTTCTTCTATTTGAGATTTCTACATTTTTAAAAGTTTAAAAATTCCATAAATTGAAAAGCGTTTCCGCAGAACAAGCATATAGAAGTGCACCTATGGACACGAAAAATGCTTTTACGAGAATTTTTTATTATGATTTCATAATTTAATTATAATATTTGTCATTCATTTGTTTAATATTATTTAAGGTTGAATCATTTCTTATTTAATTTCTAAATTTGTAATGCAAATTTTCTTGCAGTACTAGCTATAAAATAATTGTTTCAAAATGAAAAATATAAAACGGAAACTCAATCACAATTTTCTAAATTTCAATATTTAATTTCTATTTTAACAAATACAATAACTAAAATTGAAAATAACCACAATATGTGCGTATTATTTTGAAAATGAAATCCTTGAAAAATTTTTTGGCCTTATACAAATATATAATTATTATTCTAATTGGTATCCGCACATCCCACACTCCGAAAAAATCCATTAAGTTTTTTTTTTTATTTCGTTGATTGTTCTAGCGAAAAAAAAATGTAATTTCAAATATAGACACAAAATTCAAAGTTTCATTTGTCCATTACAATTACAAAAAAAAAAACGCACAAAAAAATAGCCTAAATTATATTTTTTTTTTGTTGCATTATCAATAATTCATGTGTGACACACATGTTGGTCCTTTAATATTGAATACACTAAAAATATATTTAAAAAAAAAAGAATTTTACTTGCACGCAATTTGGTCAATTTCGGCAATCGATTTCATTACTCATTTATAAACCACTCTGCAGTATTAAGTTTCCACCTGTGCGTTACTTTTATATTATTAGGGTGGACCATCAAAGAAATAACTTAAAAATGACTAAGTGGTGGAACAAGAATGATGATATATTCATCAAATTATTTTGTCATTTATAGATATTACGCGATTAATAAACAGCCTCTTAATTCAGTGAACACGCTGTGTCCTTGAATTGCTAAAATAAATTATATATTATTTGGATTTTCGACACTTGCGATCTTGCGAAATCGACGAACTATAGTGAATTAATATTCTAAGTCTGTTTTTAAGATTAGTTGGACAGTCACATAAATGTAGAATATGGATACTCAATATTTTCCTGTCCAGCTACAACGCAGTGTATAAATTTCAATGTATACATGATTCTCCAATGAATAATAATATAAATAATTAGTAGAGAAAACAAGTAATAGTATTTTTATAGTATTATAGTAATCAACAAAATGCCATGATACCAAAACCATAAACTTCAGATAGCAACACTTTAATATCGCTTCTTCATTGCAAAACATTAAATGGAGCTTCTTTTTTACCCTCTTCCTCGTACGATCCTCGTAGCTTTAATTCTTTATTCAAATCATTTCGTTTGCTCTTTTAATTATTTGGCAAGAATACTAGCACCAAAAATTTTGATTTACTATTCCGTATTATGAGAAAAAATTCAGCCCACTCTAATAACTAATGTCAAAAATAATATAAATCATTCTAAGTATTTTATTTTTTTTTCTAATTAGGTGGGTACCCTATCATCAATTGAATATTAGATATAATAATAAACTTTTTTACCATTATTTTTGTGTGTGTGTGTGTATATGTCGTTATTGGTTAACATTATTTTAAGGACAATTCAGTGGACATCCTTCCTGTCTATTATATACTATATATTCCGTGTGTCCATAACTATCAATCGCAATCTTAAGGCCATGTACATATAGTAATTATATATATATATATACATATATATATTGAAGCATAACAACACATAGCCACAAACATAAATTTATATTTTCTATACTTTTTATTTATTTATTTTGTGTTATAATTAACAAAAAAAAAATTCTCATTAATAATTCAATAACAAAAAAAAAAAATAGAAAATGAAAATATCTTTTTAAATTCGTAAAAGTAGTAAAAGTAAAAGTAAAAATTAACTTTTATAAAATTCTTTTCAATTTTGTTTTAATTTTTTTTTCATTTTTTTGGTTATAATTTTGGCTTTCCGTGCAAGAGTTTCAAATTGCTCGTCCTGTATATGTATTTTTGGAAAATTATAAATCAAATAATCTAAAAAAAAAAAAATTGAAATATATTTTTAATATTAATAATTGATTGATAAAATGATATAACTTTTTTATTTTTTGATTATATACAATAGAAAATATTTTATTGCGTTACATTTTATTTATATATATCCACCCACATTTTAGTCCATCATTCAAAAGAAGTCCTTTTTGTTGTTGTTACATATATTCAAATTATGATTTTGTATATACAATTTTATAATAAGGTAAAATAATAATAATATTTGATATTGAATTAGTTATGTAATTTTTAAAACAAATTAAAATATATTTTACATTATATTATCCTTACTAGAATATCCTGTAACTTACCATATATTGTTTGTACATTTTTTTTTGTGTGCAGAGAAGAGGGAGTTGGTTTTTATTTCTATCTGCCCAAAATTGGAATATAATGTAAAAAATAAAAAAGACAATTACCTTTCAAATTAATTGCGCTTCATTAAAAATGTTTTTCTTTATATCAATTTTTTTGAATATTTAATTAATATCTAATTTATAGTATAGACAAAACAAAAGTATGTAAAAAAAAATTATTTGAAATTATGTTGGAAAAGGACAACAACCCAACAACAATTCATCAAATAAAAATTTTACTAATGACAAAATAACAAAAAATACTGATAAAAAAACTTACATTTGGCCCATTTTTTTAGTTTGTGCTACTAATTAATGATTTTTTATTGTTGTTGTCTTTAATTATTTTCCATTTAAAATTAACGATTCTGATGTTAATGTAGCTTAGAAATTTATTATTCTAAGTTATAATAATAACTTTTACACGTATGTATAAAGTTTAGAAAGCTTTTACTAATTAACTGTATTTTATACCAAATATATTATAGTATAATTAAAATTTTATAATTATTGTTATGAAAAACATTAATAAATACCCAAAATGTCACTTAACTGTTAATCATTTTTCAACATATAGTCAGCCTTGCAGCGTTAAGTATGGACGAGAAAAGTGAAGTGATTTTTTGATGAAATCTTTTCATGTATGGCCCATCATTGGCATCATTGTCGTCTTATGTGACATCATTGATTTTAAAATTAATTTAAGTATTAGAAAAGTCATACCGACCTCTTCTTCATATTTCAATGCTTAAAATCAGAAATTTTCCCGAATCGAGTTCCTTATTTTGTAAGGATATAAATAAATTATTGAAATATTGAAATTAAAATTGAATTATTGTTAATTTTTTTTAGTGCTGGGACGAGGCAAACATTTTGTTTATTAATAATCAAATGATTTTACGTTATATTAGTTTATCATTTAAACAGTTCCGAAATTTTGAATTTTGAAAAAAATGCATTAAAATTACATAAATTTTCAAAATTTATTTAATTGATTCCTGGTACGAAAAATTTATAAAGACGATAATTTCGAAAAGAGAATTAAATTCAAGAAAAAGGATAATATAAAACATATATGTACTAAAAACACTTTAGTTTAATATTATGAATTGATCATATTATATACTTTAGTATATTCTATATATTGTATATATTATAGTTTACTATGTTATATATACTAATGTTGTATATATTATATTAATATAGATATACCTTAGTATATTATATTATATATTATATATTATATAGTTATACTTTAGTATATTCATATATATATAGTATATATAGTATACCACCACCACCAGAATACATCATCGCTGGCGATGGCCGGGTGGTCGCGCGGTGCGACAAGCGCTTGTCCCCACACACTTACACAACATCAATATCACCAGCATAGCACGCCGGTTGGACATGTTGCTGGTGTAGTGACTACGAACCAAACACGCCATCCCCGGACTAGATCAGGCAGCTTCTCTGCCATTAAATGAAAAATATCCCTTGCAAATGAGAATTTGTTGTTCTCTTCGCACATATTAAATTTCCATAAGAAATAAAACCTTTCGGTCTAATTTTCCTGCACAAGCGGCAAATTTTTATCATTAAAATCCACCATTAGTTGCCTGCAATGAATGTTTTCTTATATCCTTTCAAAAGGATATGAGCAAAGTTTTTATATTTAAAATTCAAATTTCAATATTGAAGAAATTAAATTTGCTCAGTCCAAAGACACCAAATTCAAATCAACTATGATCGCAAATTCAACCAAGACAACATATATGTGGCTATGCGACCCTTGTAGTACGTACCCAGTTGGCTTCTAGCCACAACATTCATAGAAATGTAGTATTTTTCTATTAATGATAAAAGTAAGTATGAGTTGAGTATGGTATACTCATTAATATCTATACGTATACTATATCAAAGAGTAGGTATTTTAATTTTAAATTATTAAACATTTTTACAAGAGCGTTAAAATTTATGAAATTAATTTTATCAAGCAAATTCCATAACACTTGTTGGAATCAAGCATTACAATCCCATGCAACAACCATACAAGGTTTCTACTACATAAATAAATTTGTTAATGAAAAAATACTCGTATATAAAAACATATGACATTTTATTTCTAAACAATAAATTTAAAATTTACATAAAATTATGATAGAAATTTAAAAATAATTAAAACAAAAATTTAAATTAATTATAAATTTAATTTAATAAAACTTTCATTATTTTGATTATTATTATTTATTGAATTCTTTTCAACAATTTTATTAATTTGAAAATTTTTCTTTTTCGTTGAATAATGAATTTTTAAAACAAAACGTAATAAATAATAAAATATATCGACAAGACTTAATACAGAAAATCCCATAAAAAGACCAAAAAGTCCACCACAATTTGCTAAAAAATCTATAATACCATAAAGTTCTGATCTTCTTGATGTTATAAATTGTTTTTCTTTAAAAAATACTAACAATCTCGACATTTTAAAACTGTGGAAAATTAAATTAAATTATAAGAAAATTTATTTTAAAAAAAAACTTTAAGGAAAATTTTAATTTTTCACTTTCCTACCCTGGATGGTTTTCAACATAAGTTGTATCATTATATGCTTTTAATAAACTTCTCATATCAAAATCAGCTTGTGATATTTCAGCTTGATAAACTAATGATGTACAAGCTGGCAAACAATTACATTTTCTATTAAATTCACCATTAATATCATTTGTTTGGCTTAGACCTTCTTTAAATTCATATTTTAATAGTTCATGTTCAGCTTTATAACAACATTTTAATTTTGTTATATCACAGACAGGAGTTGTGGGTCCTCCTAAAATATAAAATTTGTGATTTTGTTTTTTGTGAAATTATAAATTTTATAAAATTATATAACTTAGCATTGAAAAATGTACACAACCACAATGATTTAGTGTATAATTTGCTAAACATTCAGTTTCACAATTTCCTTGAGTATAAATTTTGAAATATTTCAAATAACGCTCCGTGCTAAAGAAACACTGACGCCTATTTATATGCAATTTAAAAAAAAACTATAGGATAAAATTTCATAATCGAAAATTTATTTACCTATTAGGTGAATATTGTCTCAAACTTTCGGTAGTCGTTATCATTTTAGGACTGACCGATACTAAAATTTCCCTATTAAATGGAATACGTATAAATTGTTTTGATACTTGAGGTGCATCATCGGGAGAATGAAGAATCACCTATAATAATAATAAAATTAAATTGAATTGTATTTAATATATAAGAATATTTTTTTTAAGAAATATAAAAACTTTAAATCCTTGAACTGGTCCACGACAAATATAATCTAAATTATGTTCAAATCCTTGTAAAACCATAAAAAGACCAGCTCTAATACCAGATCCTAAAACTCTTTCAGGAAATGCATTTTCATTAGCCTGTTGACTATATCCGTTTTCTAAACTCCATTCGGAATATCTTTGAGTATCATTACTATTGTTAAGATAATGCTGATACTGAAAACTGAAAAAAATTTCGAAATTTATATTTATGTTTTGTAGATTATTAAATCCTATGCTATTAATCACTAAATCATACCTTTCTTCACGATATAATTCCACCGGATTTAATCCATTAAATGTATAACAAATTCCCTGTTCTGTATAAACTTTTTTAAATAAACTTGGACAATTATTTGAATTATCTTTCCATCTACAAAATTGATATGTTTCATTAAATTCTGGTATTATTTCATCTAAATTTTTACAATGATCAACAAATTTATAATGTTCATCGTCATTTAATGATTCATTAATATTTTTTACTAAATATGTTGAACAAATTTGCATAAGAGTTTGTAAATATTTATACCTAAAAAAAAAAATGAAATTCACATGAATTTTATTTAAAAATTTGAAAATAAAAATGTTCTTACTCTTTTGGTTCAAATAAACTTTGATTTCGAATTATTATTGTGCCATTTTCAAGATTATTTTCCAAAAGTTTCATATAAGTTTCAGTAAAACTGATAATTTTCTTTTGGGTTTTTGTCTCTGAGCAAATTGTTATTGCTGGAAATGGTATATGCCAAACTGGTGTTGATTTTTCTGAAAAACTAACAATAACTGGTGTTTCTTCCCATTTCATATAAGTTTTATAGACCAAATGGCCACAAATTATAATTGATGCAATAATTACAAATAACCAGAATATTCTGTATAAATTAAATTAATATTAATTTTGTGAAATTAAAATATAAAAAGAAAAACCTTTCCCAAAATTGTCGTGAAACTAAATATCGAAATCCGTGAAGTGTGTTATTTTCAAAAAATTCTCTAGAAACTTCACGAATTATTTGTTTTGTTTTTTTACAACATTTTTTATCAATTCCTGTGCTATTATTATTAATATTTTCAATTAGTGATGCATTTTTCTTATTCTCAAAATTTGTGTAACTTGAAATTTAAATTTATAAATTTAATATTTTTTCTTCAATTATAATTATTGCCAATTTGATTTACCATTTTTCACCAATTTCTGACATTGTTTTTATTTTTAATATGGAATTTAAAATTAAATTTTAATTATATTTAAAAATTAAGAAGACAGACAAATAAAATTTAGAATAAAATTAATATTACTGTAATGTTACTGTTTAAAATATTAATATAATATTAATGAGCTACTCTCTCAATTTTTGGTATACAATTAATTCTGAGAGACAATTAAAAATACTTAGAATTTATTTAAATATGCCAAATAAATTTACTCATTCCAAAATATCTTCACTGACGAGTCAATTGACAAGTTCAATCACACCAAAATGTTAATAAAACGAGGCAAATCGAATCGAATTCAAGCTATTTGGTAAATCCTAGCTACTGAACTACCAGTTGAATAAATTCGAATTAAATAAAAATTCCCATTCAAGAGATTTTATATGCGAAATATTCATATTCAACATTTTTTTTTATATCAAATTCTTTGTAAAAGTCTGAAGAATAATTAAAAAAATAATACTATAAATTAACCAAACATTAATTTTATCTTAATTTTAAATTTTCATTATTTGCTATGAAATTATAAAGGACAAAACTAAGTGCCAATGACTCTTAACATTAAAAAAAAATACCAATTCAAAAAAAATACATTAATTATTTAGCCAGAAATACAAAACTCCATGTATTTCTATAAAAAAAATTCATTGTGTTTCCTTTTTATGACCGCAAAATATCCTTAGCAATATATTTGCATTTTTGATGAAAAATGATCGATAGTAGAATTATAGAAAAAAGTTTGCGTGCAAAACGTCAACTTAATACTTGCAACGCCATCAAAACAACCTTGAGTGAACCAAAAACATTTCATCCCCCTAATTAACAAAAAAAAGAACGAAAGAAAGAATAATTTCATTATAATGTTATTTATTTTAAGGACGAATTTCATATTTTATTGAAAGAAAATATAGAAGAAAATAATCTGAATAATTTTATTTGCAAAAACAATGAAAAATGCAAAGTCGCTAAAATTTTATTGCTTTATTATTAAATGGTTATACTTTTTAGTTTCGTCCTTTGACCAAAAAACAAATAATAGTTACATATGAAAATATTTATTAAGGAATTGTATACTTTTAATAAAGGTTTCTACAGAGTAATTTAAAAATTTAGTAAAGTAAATGATTACCATTTTTAAATTGAAATTTAATAGTACTTAATATTTTTATTAACTTTTAACAAAAAATTGGTATCGTAAATTCAATAAATCTCTAAAATATTTCACAGGTATTAGTAGTCATAATGTATATATGTATATGTACTTTACATTAACCTTGAATTTGTTACTATTATATGGTAGAAATCTGACAATAGTAAATATAGTTTTAACCCAGTAAAACTCATTGTTTACCATTGTGTTATTATTGTTGAAATGTTGAAATTTATAAACTTTAATGAAATTTGATTGTTTTTAAAATGTAATTCTTCATATTACAAAAAGGAAAAACCAAAATAAACTTTCAAAAATACAAAATTATAGTTGAGTCGAATGAAAATTGAATTTTAGACCAGGAGTGGAAGAAATTTCTATGCAAAATTGGAAGGTGTGATAGTTGATAGTGACAAATCATTTTATCCACTACAACTACAGGATTTATTGCTAGGAATTGGTATAATTCTTCTGAAAAACTAACAATTACTGGCGGTTTTTTACAATTTCATATTATGAAATCAAAATAAAATGGATACAACAGACAAATTGTTAGAAGAAATTTTAAACGCCTCATAGTCCAACAATCGCTAATGTTATGTATTTAATTATGTATTTAAATTGTGGTCCATGTCAGCAATTTCTATAAACATTACTTGTGTTCGTATTTAAATTTAAAGACATTTAAAGTGGGATAAGTGTTTATTCTTTTTGCTAATTTCCATTTATGTTTAATAATAACTTTGTACCTTTTTGAATGATCCTTTTCCTTTTCCTTTATCAATTGAATTCCAATGGAAGGTAAATTAACTATTTTTATTTATTTTTATTGAAAATTTATTCCTGAATTTTTTTTTAATTATAAAATAATTTTTTTTTTAGTAAACTTAATTTTTTAATTCATTTACAATTCAAATCTTTCATATATAAATAGAAAAGTTATAAAATTAAATATTTTGGCAATACATAATTTTTGAAATTGTTTTTGAGGACCAATCTTTGATCTTCAAATAAAAAAAAAAAACTATAATATATAAAAATTATAAAATGTGTAAAGTGTAACATAAAATATAGTTTTTCAGACAAAATTTATTAAAATTATAATATTTCTAGCTAAAAGAAGATTAATTATAGCTGGAATGATATTTGTGATATGTTTTATTAATTATTTATTGAGAACAAACATGAATATAGTTCTAGGTGAAATTTTACTAAGTGAAATGAGTGAATTAGTTCCAGCACGATCAAATGTATGAAAAATATATTTTTATGAATAAATTATTTGATTCAAATTTTCTATTTCTTTTGATTTTATAGAATGGTCCTAGATTCGATTGGCCGTCATCAATTTATGATAGTACAATTTCTGCATTTTACTGTGGCTATGCAATAACATCTTTAATAGGTAAACAAAAATTGTAAAAAAGGAATAACATCTAAATAAATATTATTTTGTAGGTGGAATATTAGCAGATATATATGGTGGCAAAAATGTCATTGGTTTGTCAATTTTAACTTGTAGTTTCATAACCATGATACATCCAGTTGCTTTATGTGGAAGCTATTACATAACAATTATGTTAAGATTTCTAGTTGGATTAAGTCTGGTATATACTTTAAATATAATGTAAATATAAAGCATTTCCAGACCCATTTAGTAATAATAAAAGAAACGAATTTGATTTTGTAATTAAAACCATCTGGAAATGCTCCAAACTATAAATTTATATATACCATCAAATATTCTTCAGTAATAATTAATTACATATTATTCATTTTTATTATAATATTATTTAATTATAGGGATTTTGTTATCCAGCTTGTCATAGTTTAATATCAAAATGGTCACCACCTCATGATAAAGTTAAATTTCTATTAGCATTAATGGGTGGACCATTTAGTACAATTATAATATATCCATTTACAACATTATTCATTGAATATTTCGATTGGCGAATAATATTTTATGTAGAAGGTATTATTTCATTAATAATTGTAGCATTATGGTTTACGGTAGTAACAGATAATCCAGCTACAAATCGATTTATACCACCAGAAGAAATAGTATATATTAATCAATCAATAGTAAACACAGTAACTGATGTTAAAGTAATTATTAATAATAATAAATTTTTTTATAATTTAATTACAATTAATATTTTAATATATTATAGAAAATGCCACCATTTCGTAGTATATTTACATCTATATCATATATTTCATTAATATTTTTACATTTTGGTAATATATGGGGTTTAACATTTATTATTAATTTTGGACCAAAATATTTTGCTCAGGTAAATTTACATAATTTACAATTTTATAACTTCTCTTAAATTTTTTTAAAATATTTTTTTATAAGGTTTTCGAATCTAATATCAATGCAGTTAATTATATCTCAATGTTACCAAATTTCATGAGATTCATAATGGCAATTATATTTGCTATTATTGTTGATATGATTAGGCATCAGAAAATGTTATCTGTTACGAAAATACGACAAGTATTTTGTTTGACATGTAAGTAAATTAAATAATATTATAGGAGTATGTATAATTGTATTTAGTTTAAGAAATAATCATATGACACTTTTTATATTCAGCTCATATCCTTCCTAGTCTAATTATATTTGTAATGGTATTTTGGGTAAAAGAACCATATATGATATTATTTATGATGACATTGTCATTAGGTTTTAATGGTTCAGCAATTATAACAAATATACAAAATTGTCATGATCTGGCACCAAATTATGCTGGTACATTATTTGGTATAATGAATTTTGTTGGTAATACATCTGGATTTTTTGGAACTATGGTTAAAGAGTATTTGACTAAAAATGAAGTAAGTTTTAAATTATGTTGTTTTTTTTTTTTGTACAAAATTATTAATTTTCCATTTTTTGTTTGTAAAGATTACAACAAAAGGAGAATGGGATGTTATAATCTTTGTTGATGGTTCAGTATATCTTTTTACATCAATTGTATATATATTTTGGGGATCTGGTACAATACAAAATTGGAATTATAATGATAATGATGAAATTATTAAAGAAGTGAAAGACATTAAATGATGATGGAAAAAAAAAAAGAAATGTTAATTATTTATTTACGATTTTAAGAGAAAAAAAAAATTATAAACTTACAAAAACATGTAATTAAGAATATATAAGATTTTTTTTTTTTGTAATCATAAATAAATTTTTACATAACTAAATATTTTTTTGTGCAGAATTTTAAATATATCGTTTGTAATATTGTGTGTGTGTGTGGAGAAGATAATGATTTTTTAATCGATTGTATAAGAAAAGTGGACAAAATTTGGAAATTGATTCGTTTGTAAAGCGTACTTACCTTCCAAATATCCGAATAACTTATATTTTGTTTGGTTATTAGTATAGTTATATAGTATATTGTGTGTAATATCTAGACTCTATCTAATAGAGGATCTAGATTATATCTCTTAATACAGGGAACAAACGAAACTAATAATAATATGTAAACAAAATTAGATTTAATAAAAATTGAATAGGAAATTAAAATGTCGGAATTTTTGTTTTTTTTTTTTAATAAAATATCAACTGCATTTTAACTGCATGTCAGCAATCGTCCTTATAATTATTCTAAAAAAAAAAATATACTAAGAAAGATATTATTGCAAACGATTTGGGAATATTGAATGAATTAAATGATTTGCAGAATAAATTTATTATGGTTACAATTAACAGATCCAAATTATTATAATTTAGTAGGTAGAATCAGTTTTGTTTTTCAGGAATTAATTATTATTATGAATTCAAAACTATTCAATCAATAACCGATAGTCAATTAAATTGGAATTGTATTGCTATTAAATTTGGTTTCCATTTGATCATTTAATATTCAGAGATATAATCGGAAACGAAAATATGAAAAACTATAATTTATTATATACATAATAGAACCAGTCAAATCATTGGACACACATAAAACTCGATAACAAAATTTCTTTATTTCGCAATTATATTTAAAAAAAATAATAATAATTGATTGTGATGGACATGCAAAACTACATGCAATCTCGTCCTTTTTTATATTTATGTGTAGAATGTCCTGAGTTAAAACATTTCACATTTTTATAGTAAAAAGTAATTTAATGAACGATTCATAGTTCAAAACATCACATAAAAGTACATTATTTTTTGCATGCAATTTTGTTTAGTTAATTTGCGGTAATTTTTGTGATCATAAAGAGTGCAATTTATACGAGTGCATAGCCTTCTGCAAATGCCATGCATGAATGGATCGAATTTCATGTTATAATTTCGCACGAATTGTAAATGGAAAACTTAGGTTAATTTTACATACATATATAATGTACCGCAAAGCAAACTATTATGTCCTTCGGTATTATAAATTTTTTAGCTGGCTAATTTTGCTTTCATATTTTTTTTTTTTTTTGCAATTGAAAAAAGTGGCGACGTTGTGACTGCATAATTTGCAGAATTTATTCGTTAAATAAAATGCAATTTAAATTTTATGTAGTCATGAATTCATAATTAAATTTTTTATTTACTATCGCAAAAAAAAAAAGAAGAAAACGAATCAATTTTTTTTTTTTGTTAATTGCAGTATACAGAAATTTTTTCCATGTCGATAATTTGAGTTGTTAATTTTTTTTTTTGATTAAATTTATTGCTATTATTTTTTATTTATAATTTTTCATATTTTGAAAAGGTTCACATAATTGATTTTTTTTTTAAATAACTTATATTTATAATCAATATATGTATTAAAAATACAATATATTTTTTCTACTAAATTTTCAATTTGAATTGTAAGAATTGCATAGCCTCAGGCGAAATGAAATCATATTCGTATTTTGAGAATGGATGATTTTCAACGTAAAAAATGGGGGAGCCCCCACTTTAACCCATTTTAAAAATTTTGATGCTATAATTTTGCCTTTGGACTAATTAAGGACTAATTTCAACCCCAAATAAATAATTTTGTACCATCCGCTATTCACCAGAAATAAAGATTCCAAGCTGGAATAGTTAAGCTGAGTATATAGTTGGTATGTCCTACAGACATGTACCTTGTATAAAATCATTGTAATATTATATAGCTACAATACAAAATAGTATACAAGTTGGTAGTGGTCAGAATGGCCATATCAAAAAGGGGAAAAAATACTGTTGTGGCTAGAAGCAACTGGGTATGGACTACAAGGGTCGCATAGCCACATTTACTGTCTTGCATTAAAGGTAATTAAAATACCTACATTTTGGTATAGTATACAAGCAGATTGTAAAAAGCATTGCCATACTCAACTCATAATTACTTTTATCATTAATAGAAAAATACTATATTTATATTATTCATTGGGTATGGACTACGAGTGTCGCATAGACACGTATACTGTCTTGAATTAAAGGTAATAAAGTAATTAAATTTTTTTTAAAGGCGATGATCCAAAATTTTGCGAGCCCATACTTATATTTAAGGATTTGAATTGTTTTTTGTTTTTTTCCAAATAATTTTAATTCTAGTATTCATGTCATTGTGATAAATCTTTCCTAAATGTATGCAATTTTCTTGCCAATAAATTGTACTTAAAAATAATAATAAATCTATTGGACAATTTAAGAGAACAAAAAATGTAATTCCTTTATAAATCTATTGGACAATTTAAGAGAACAAAAAATGTAATTCCTTTATTAGTACTTTCCTTCTTTTACAAAGCGAATTTATCTGAAAATTATTTTGGCATAAAAAATAACAATCAAGAAATTGAAGCAAAAAATTTTTTTTATTTTTATTTTCATTAAAAACTTAAATTTTTCATTTATAAGTTTTTAAATTTTGTATAATAATAATAATTATATTTCTCCATTTCTTGAATTACAATAATTTGTAAATTTAACTTCAATATATAAAATTAATTAGTTTTCCTCTCATTTTTTTTTGTTACAAGTAATTTTGTGATGAATTATTTATGTTTGTAAAATTATTTTAATGATTTTTATTCAAATTATATTCGGCCCACCACATGTCACAATTTTTTTTTTATATATATTAAATCGAAATATAACATTTAAACATTTAAGTAATGAAATTATTTTTATTGTAATAAAACCAGAGAATTCATCATTATTATAGCAATTCAATTGCATTGTAAATTATTCACCATATATACTAATTTAATTATCGTTTATTGTTATTTGTTGAGAATTTTGTTGCATATTTTGGGGATTTTATAAATTGTGTCCTACTTTTGGGTAACTCATATTAAATTCTTTAATTATTTAAAATGTAACTCAATCCAAATATTTAATGTAATGATACTGCATAGAAAGTGAAGTCGACTTCACTGTAGGACTGATTTCATCATATAAGCAATTCAAGGTATTGGTGAACAGTTCCGCGCAATCGTATATATTTTTAGATTGGGCCCCCAATTAACAACAAAAGTCTCAATAAACAACTAACTAATAATGGTGAATAGCTTTGCTGCTATACGTTGAATTACCTGTAAATCGTTATTTAATCATAAATAGAAAAAGTTTAAACCAATTTTGTTTTTTCAAGAAAAAAAAAATTTTAATAATTTTTTTATTTAAATGCAAAGTAAAATTAAAAAAAGAAAAAGACAAAAAAAAAAATATATTTTCCTTTTTTTTTATATTACTAAAATATTTTTTTAAATTTTTTAAATGTAATTTTAGGCAAACAAAATTTTTTTATTTTAATTTTAAACAGTGATGATAATAAATTTTTTTTGTAAAGCAAATACAAAAAATGATAATAATAAAAAAAAAATTATATAAACTAACAGAATAAAAAAAAAATTATGTATAATAATTAACATATAAAATTAATCTTAAAACAAATTTTTACTTTTTTTTTTTTGTATTTTTGAAATCCAACATAAAAAATTGTTACAATAAACTTAAATTTTTTTTTTCTTCAATTTTTTGTGTGTTTGGTTTTATGTAAATAAAATGATAAAAAGAAACTTTGATGAACTTAAAAGAGAAAACAAAGAAAAACAAAATAAAAATATATAATGGAATGTTAGCAATAATTGTAAAATAATAAAATAATAAAAGAAAAAGAAACTAAAATAAAATAATAATTAAATAATAAAACATTTAAAAAATTATATTATTTTTTTTATAATGCAAAACAAAACTGAAGCTATTTTTTTTTCGTTTTCAAGCAGAAAAAATATCAAAAATTATTTAAATTATTTTTCACATTTACATTTTACATTTTTATATAATTTTCATTTATAAAATTAACACGAAAAGGAGGAGTACTTTTATTTTATTTTTTGTAAGTTGTGTTAATTTTCTAGTGAATATCTGTCCGTGTTTGTTATGAATGATGATGATTTTTAAAGTTTACAGATTATTTTAAAAAGCTTATTTGAATAATGATTTTTTCAGTATTATTAAAGAGATTTTTTTTTTGATTTTTGAAAAATATTGTAAATTTTATAGGAAGATATTTTGTTTATTGTAGATTTTGATTATATTTAAAAAGAATGTTAATAATAGTAATTTTCGTAATTACCTTAAAAAATTTGAAAATTATATTTGAAAAATAGTTTGACAAAAATTACGTAGAGAACAATTATTAACACGAAGCCAATCAGACGACATCAAAGTGATTTATTTTAATTTTTCTATAAGTAACTGACAAACTAGTGACCATCAGTTAAGTTTTATTATTTCAGTATGAAACATATGTTCAAAAATGATTGAATTTTGCTGTGTGTTAAATCCCTTTAGTCGCGAGCCGTTTTTCAAGCCTCTTACATGATTTTGACATCCTTTTGACACTACAGTCTTGAAAATTTTCAAATTTCAGTATCAAAAAGATTGTCAAAATTACGAAAGAGGCTTGCAAAAATGTTCGTAACAAAGTGGAATAAGTTTTCAGTAATATTATAAAATTATGTGGAATATAGTTTCATTAATCATTTGTAAATATTTAGTCATCAATTTTATTTTTTTATTAAATTTTTAACATTTAGATAATATTTATTTTCAGGATTTATTAATAATGTTTGTAAATTTGTATTTTTATACGACGACATTTTAATATACGTTTTTTTATATATATATATTTTTTTTCCCATAAATTTTGAACACATTTATAATTTACTTAATATTTAAATTTATTTATTTTTTTTTTTTTTGAAAAATTTGTAAAATTTCCAATAGTTTTTTTTTTTTCATATAATATATTTTTTTGTGTATGTGTGTATATTTTAAGCTAGATTATAAAAATCTTTTAATTAAATAAATTTCATGAGCATAAAAAATAAATAAATCCCCGGATGATTTAAGGCTTCACACAAAAAACAGATTTTGTTTGGAATAATTTTATCAATAAACAAAAAAAAAGTCCCCAGAAATTATTATTTTTTCCTGAATCTCTGTAATTCCATTTTCCAAAAATGTTCTAATTTAGTTTTTCCACTTGGTTCAAATTTATAAATTATTTTTATAACCAAAACAAAATATTTTTAAATAAATTTTTTCTTCACTCTTGAACTTCTTTGTTGTTGTTGTATATTTTTCACTAATGATCCTTTTTCCTTATATTAATTTTACCACCCCCCCTCCTTTAAGAATTATTTTTAAAATATAATGTACGTACAATTCAATTTATATAATTACTTTTTCATTATGTATATAAATTTTTAGTGTTAGTAAAAATAAAATAATTTTCTTGATTTCTTTTTTTTTTTAAATTTTTGTAAATTTTTTGTCATTTTTTTAAAAATAGTTTTTTTTTTATATATTTATAATTATTTTTTTTTTTTAGTTTATTGTGTTTGTTGTTGGATTTCAATTTTTTCGACTGTCATGTCTGGATTCATTGCTGTTGCTTCCTAAAAATTTCATAAAATAGAAAAGAAATAAAATAGAAATAGAAAAATTTAAAATATTATGTATTTTTCACACAAACCTGAATAGCTTCAGCCAAAGCTTTGTCATGATCGATCGGATCGCCATCAGATTGAATTGTTATTTTTTGCTCTACGCGCGTTTCAACAATTCCATCTCGTTCGGTTTTGTACTATAAAAAAAAAAACGAAAAATGAATTTAAATTTAAAATATTTTCTTTATTCAAGTTAAATTATGATTTTTTGAAAATTGGTAAAAAAATTTAACAAAAAAGAGTGTTATAAAAGTCCTTCGAAAAGGATTCATAGTTAACAGAACAAAGAATGTATATGTTGAGAATTGTGTTATTTGATATTTTAAATAAGAAATTTATTTCCAATATCAAATAATTTATTCGAATTTGAAATTGAATTTGAATTTGAAAAAGAAATGTTTGAATTTGATCTGGAAATGCTATAAAAATTGATCCTAATTCACGATTTTAGTTGAATTTTGATACAAGTCATTTTTAGTTTCTTATGTTATTCTAATTGCTATATAAATTTTTTTAACATAATCGTTCAGAGTTCAGATAGTGTAACAGATAAGGTCTACTGTGAACTGTAAATTTTTCGAAATCAATTTCTTTTCTACGATAATTTTAATAAAACCGAAAAAAAGATCTCGTATATTATGGAAAATATCTCAGGGAGTAACTAATTAACTGAAACAACTTTTCAGTAAAATTTTTATCGACTGTGTTATATTGCTATAACAGTCCAGGCTCATATTTAAAGCAAAGTTATAACTTTTAACGTCATAATTCAGAGTTTTGTGCAAACCACTATACCCGCAAATATTTACAAAAGTTCTTTAATGATTTTTTTACATGATGGGACATAAACACAATTCTAAACATATTCATTTTATATACATTTTTTTTTTTTTAGTTTTGTTTCTCTAAATAAATCCAGGATCAAAAAACAACAAAAAAACATACCGTAATAGTTTCAACAGTTCTTGTTTTACTGCTAACAGTTTGTGATGATACAATTTCACCTTCAGCTGAATATGTTGGTGTTTCTTCACCAATAATAACTCGTCGATGTTCAACTTGTGGAACTGTTGTAACTGGTTCATGTGTTGTCTGTAAAATATATGAAGAAATTTTATTCCAACAAAATTTATTAAAAATATTTTAAACATTTATAAATAAATTTTTGTTTATAATTTAGAAATAAATGAATTTTGCATTCGAAATATGTATATAAAATTTTGATATATAAGAAAATTTGTAGCCAAAAACAGTAAATTTATGAGACAATCCAAAAAACAAAACGACATCAAGAACCAAAAAAATATTCTTTTTAGATGCATATAGTCAAAATTAATAAAATTAGTTTTTTAATTGATTTTTATTATAGTTTATGTGAATCCAAATTGCTTGATAATTTTGCACGCGATATAATAACAAACCTTAACTGTTGTTGTTACAGATCCATCAATTGGTCCATCAATAGGGGTACCTGAATCACCAGAACTTGTGGAAGAAATACTATCTCTTCTTTGGAACTACAAAAAAAAAGTAATATACAAGCAAAAAAAAAATGTTTGAAAAAAAAAAATTGAAACTATGATTTTCATGCTATGATCAAAAAAAATTCAATCAATGATCAATAAAAATTAAAAAAACTCATGCAAATTTGCAGAAAATAAAAATTTAAATTTAAAAATAAATAAAAAACATAATTTGTTCTTTTTGGTAATGTTTCTCAGGGTTGTAAGATGTGTAAGTGATAACAAAATTCAATAAAATGTTGAAATTTTAAATTGTTCAATGATGATTTTAATTATATAAAATTCGAATATTATGCGTACTTGTATTTTTGATAGTATAATAAATTAACGATTCAAGTTATTCCGAAACAAAAATATTATAAATAATTAAACTTACAACCCTGATTACCTTTTGTTGTTGTTGTTGTTTGTTAAAATAAAAAAAAATGTTTAAATATGATTTTCTCTCCTACCTGATCACCACTAGTAACTGTGGCTGTTGTCATAACCTGTTGGGTAACAACTCTTTGTTCCTGTTTTGTTGGATCATGGGTTCTTGTTGTGGCAACAGTTTTCTCTTCTAATTGTTCAGTTTTAGCTTTTTTACTTAAATCTTCATGTGTTGTTGCCGTTCGTGTTGTAACAGCTGTTGCCGTTACATAAGCACCACTAGTATTATTATCATCACGGGCAGAATCAGCCTTTTATTTTTATCAATTTGGTTTTTTTTTTGTATGGTGAATTTTGTATGTGATTTGTTAGGTTTTTTTTTAATCAAAAATATAAATAAAAATAAAACATTGCATAAAAAAATTAGAAAATGGCGAAAAAACAAAACAGTTTCCAGAAAAAAAGTAATTTGGAAACTAAATTTTTAAATCAATAATAATAATAAATTTTGAAAGCATTTTAGTTTGTAGAAAAAAAGCATTTAGTTACGAGAATAATTAAACTAATGGTAAATGGGTTATATTTTTTTTGATGATTATGGTTATTAATGATTTTTTATGGAAAAAATTAAATAGTAAATAAATGAAATTAAAAGAAACTAAAATAATGAAATACGAAAAAAGTGCTTAAATGATAATTTTGCAAATAAATAATTTTCATTTTCACAACATCAAAATTATGAATTTATGAGATTTGATAATGTCGATTTTGTTTTTTTTTTCTCATATACAAAATTAAAATTCGAATACAGAAAAGCTTAAATTCTAACTGCAATGAGCCAATTTATATGCTTAGCTTATACATTTTTTTTTTTGAAAGCAGAAAAATAAAGCAATCTTTAAATCTGTCAGCAAGCAATTTCTAATATTTCTTGTAGCCTTTTTTAATAAGATTGCTTAAAAACAGTTTTTACACACTAATTTGTTAGCAATAAATTTATGAAATTTTTTTGGTTAATTTTAAGAGAAGAAAAGAAAAATACAGATCTAATTTTATAATCTAAATCTATATTATAATCTACCTTGTGTTCTTGTGTCGAAAATGTTACTTCACCAGTTCCTAAATTTCGAACTTCTTCTTCAACATTATGCGTAACACCATCTTCGTTTTTCGTCAATACTTGTTTTGTTGTTGTTTTAACAACTGTTGGTGTACTACTATATTTACTAGTTGTTGTTGTTGTACCTGGTTGTTGTTTTTGTTTTGGTGTACCAGAATTAATATCTGTAATATTTTCTTCACCATATTGTGCCATATCATCATCTGAACTTTCTGAATCACGTCTTAATGCATTTTTACCCATATGTTTAATACCCTCAAAGAATTGATCACGTGTTATTGGTACAGTTTCTTTTGTTACAGTTACAGCTTTACCAAAATGACTTGGATCGATTTGTGCATAATTTAATATTAATTTACCAGTAACTGGATCTTTAATAGCTGTTGATGGATCAATATCACCAGTATTTGGATCAATATGTCCATATTCAGTTTTGATACGTCCAGTAACCGGATCTATTTCACCACTTAATGTCATCGTTTGTGTTACAGTTGTACGGGCACCAGCAATACGTGGATCATTTGGATCAACCTGTATAATTTCACCAGTTATTGGATCTACCATATTATAAACATAAACAGTTTTATTAAATATTTTATTTATTTTGCCAGATTCTGGATCAATGTCACATGTTTTTGGATCAATTTCTTGTGGCCGGCCACGTTCATCAGTTTTTGTTACTAATATAATTTTTATTAATATTAATTTACCCGTTTTTGGATCAAATTTAACAACTTTTGTATATATTTCACCACTATCTGGATCAACTTGTGTTGCTGCATATAATGGTTCACCAGTTTGTGGATCATTATCACCAGTTGCTGTATAAATTTTACCACTTGATTGTTCAATTTTCATTACATTTGGATCAAGTTTAATTTGTTTTTTAATATCATTAGTTTTTGGATCTAAATAACCATAAATTGTTATAACATAACCAGTTTTTGGATCAACACTACTCGATGTATATAAAATTTCTTTTGTATGTGGATCTTTTGAATTTGTTGCTATCCATATTTGATTTGTTTTTGGATCAATAATTATATCTTTATCACTAAGTAAACCTTGAGCACCACCACTACTATCCTTTTGTTTATCAGCTAATGTTATTGGTTTTTGTGTTTTTGGATCAATACGGGTTTGTACAATACGTAATGATACAATACGACCATAATCTTTATCTGGTTTACCATTTTTCGGATTTATTTGATTTTTCAACACAATTTGACCAGTTGTTGGATCAACTTTAATATCTTTAACAGATATTTTACCAGTTTTTGGATCAATAGATGTTATTGTATGTTTAACTAAATCTATTTGACCATATTTCGTATCAATTTTACCAGATTTTGGATCAAATTGTCCAACAGATGTATCAACTTGTGCTGTTTTTGCATCAATAATACCCTTTTTACTATCAAGTTTACCTGAAATTGTTGCAACTTCAACAACTGGATCAATTTGCTGACCAACTTCAACTAAACGACCCATATTTGAATCAAGTTTACCAGATTTTGGATCAATAATACCAGTTATTGTTATTTGACCAGTTAATGGATCAACTGTAGCATTCTTTAATGTAACTAATTTACCAGTTTTTGGATCAATTTGTTTAACTTCACCAGTTTTTGGATTTATTTCACCATATTTAGTATCAATTATACCAGTTTCAAGATCAAGAACACCCAAAGAACGTTCTACTTCACCATTAACAGTGTCAACTTTTTTAGTAGTTGGATCTAAATGACTTGTAATTACAGTTAATTCAACAATTGGATTATCCTGTGATGCAATACAAATTACTTGACCCAAAGAGTCATCAACACGTCCTGTATTTGGATCAGCAACACCTTTTATTAAATGTATATTACCAGTTTTTGGTTCAATTTGACCAGCATATAATTCTTTTTTACCAGTTTTAGTATTTAATGCTTCAAGGGTGCCAGTCTTTGGATTAATTAAACCATATTTTGATTCAATACAACCAGTATCTGGATCTAGAATACCAGTTGAATGTTCAATTTGACCATTTTCAGTGTCAATACGTTTTGTATTTGGATCGAATTTCGATATAATTACCATAATTTTGACACGTTTCTTTTTTGGTTTGACAGGTTCCGCAACAGCACCAATACCAGTACCAACTGCAGTTATACCAGCTGGTAATATTCCCACACCAGCACCATCTTTAACACCTGCTTGTTGAGGACCTTTGTAGCCTGGTTCCCTTTGATAACGTTCTGCATTCAAAAGTGCAGTACTTGGATCGTCACCAATTGTTTTGTATGTACCTGGAGCACCAGATTGATAACCAGCTCTTGAACTATTCGGTGAATATGATGTACCATGAACATCTTTTATTGGTATAGCATTTTCTGGTAATTCTGATGCTGGTGTCAATAATTTTGCTTTTGTTCGTGGCGATAAATTGCCATCTTTTAATAATTTTTCACGTGTTTTTGGTGATAATTGACCTTTAGCTAATTTGTCACGTGTTCTTGGTGATAGTTCAACATATTTCAATTTATCAGCTTGATCTTTAAGTAATTGATCATCACCAGGTGCATAATTAAATGCCAAACCAACAGCACGACGTGAATTTGGACTAAGCTGTTCACTACCATCTGGATTTTGTGAACTTCTCTGGCTATTTGGATCCTGATCATATCGAAAACCACCTGGTATATATGTTTTTCTAGTTGGACTACCAGCCGCATCTGGATCAATTTCGGAATATTCATATGGACGTGTATGACCCGCTTTATCAGTACTAATGAATTTTTTACTATCATGATTTTTATCAGCATCTGATGATTCTGGTATATCAGGTACTGCAACAGCAATAGCAATTTTTTGTTTCTTATCTTTTGGACTTTTCTCTTTTTTCTCTTTTTCTTTACGTTCTTTCTCTTCACGTTCACGATCTTTACGTTCTTTCTCTTTTCGTTCTTTTTCTTCGCGTTCTTTACGCTCTTTTTCTTCTTTTTCTTTTTTATCTTTTGGTGATTTACGACCAGAGGAAAATAGAAGACCACCCTTTTAATTTTGTTTGTTTGATTTTTTGGATAACGAAATGAAAAAAATAAATAAATAAATAAATAAAAATAAAATAAATTAAATTATAAATAAAATAAAATAATGAAAATAAATTAAATATAAATTTTTTGTTAATAAATTAATTGCCAAATATTTTATCAATTATTTTGTTTGTTTGGTTTGTTTTGGTGGTGCAAATATTTTCCATTAAAAAAATTTATTAAAAATTTTTACGACTGGATTTTTTAAATGTGATATTTTATTTATAATTTTTAGTGTAACAAAAGGGACATTATTTTTTTTTGTAGATTGTGGTTTATAAATAAATTTACGTTAAATTTTAAAATAGCTTTAATTTACTTCAAAAGTTTCTCACAAACAGAATTAGAGAAACTTTGAAGTAAATATATGAAAGTAATAAGAAAAATTAAAACTCACTCTAAATCCTTTGCCAGGACTCTTTTCATCTGATTTAGCTGAATCATTTGGATCAGTTTCATTACCTAAAAAAAATTTATATAAATAAATTAATTATGTAATTTCAATAAATTTTTTAAAATTACCATTAACAGCTCCACTAGCTGCAGCCGCAGCTTCTTTTTCAGCTTTCTTTTGTTTTTCTTTAGCTTCTTTTTCTTGTTTTTCTTTAGCTTCTTTATCTCTCTTATCTTTTTCTTCTTTTTCTTTTTTACCAGCTGGAAGAACGTACTAAATTTTTGAAAATAAAATTCATTAAATATTTTGCAAAATTTCTAATTTTTTTTTTCAAAATTAAAGATACAAACATAAAAGCTTTCATAGATGATAATAATTAATGGTTTTATTAACACAAAAAAATTAAGCATGCAAGCAAATAAAATTATAAAATAATAATAAAAAAATTAAAAATATAAAATTAAAAATTTTTAACTGATGATAATAAAAATTTTTTGTGTTTCGTGTATAAATTTTGATTATGTACATTTTTTCTAATTATTGAAGCCCAACAGTGTTTAATTTTCAGTTTTATTAAATTTTGGCAGAAATAAAAATTATTTATAAAATGCAAAACATTAATAAATTTATATATAATTAAACATTTATATACACATTTATGGAATAACATTTAATTACATATTTTTCGAATTTTTGGATCACAAAGATTAATAGAGAATTGAATAATATAAAATATTATGATATATATATACACTTATTTTCAATATTTTAAAATTGACATTTCAGAGACCAGTCAGTCGTCGATCAGGCGAACAGTTGTCGAACACATCGCGCAACCAGTATAATTGATTCTTATTTCATTTGAGTCCTATTTTATGCGCAATGTAAATGTTTAAATATTTGGCGGGATAACGAGTCAAAAATTCAAAAGGATAAAAATCTCTAAAGGATATAGTTCGGGGTAAACCTAAATTAGGATTTTCTGATCACATATTCTTGTTTAATTCGATAATTATAACTTCAATTTAACAAACAAGCTTTTAGCGTTACATCAAAATTATGTCAGAAACTTGCGTTTTACAAGAAATCTAAGGAAATTTGCGAATTATTTAACATTTCAAATATTTTGAAAACGATTTTAACATTTCAGCATAAACGATATGATTAATATTCAACATTTAACACAACAACAACATTTAAATTTTCCTTTTTTTGGTTACATTTAAATATTTATTTGATTTAAGGACGAAATAAACTATAGATTATATTAAATTTTCATTTTTGTGTAGTGATTAAGTGCAATTAGGAACATTAAATATGATCGAATTTTAAAACTTTATTAAACTAATGAAATTTTGACTAAATATTTGAATCAAATATTAGTTACGATCTCGAAAAAAGGAACTAGAACGTTTAAAAATTTCAAGACTTTTTCGAATTTGGATATAAAATTAGAATCAATCAGGAAAATTTCTTAACTATTTTTTTACTACATGCAATAAAAATAAATAAAATTTACATTTCTAATAGTTTCCTAACACAAATATTTAAAATTTTAATAGAATTTATTTTTAAAAACGATTAAAAAATTTAATCTTTTTCAAGAAGCAATTGAGAAATTATTTAATTTATTTTATTTGTACAATTTTTCTAATTTTTTCTATAAATATTTGGAAAACAAATAAAGCAAAATTTTTGAATTTATGGTTAAGCTTTTTTTTTTAAGTAAATCGAAAACTTTTATTTTATTTTAATAAAAAAAATTGAGAATTGCACACAAAATTTGTGTTTTTTAAAAACAAAAAAAAAAAATTTAAAATGAAAAAAAGCTTATAACTTTTTTTTTAAAAAAAGAAAATTTTAAAAGAAATTTTTTAAAAAAAAATCAAGATAAAAAAAATTCAAAGAAAAATTACGAAAAAGTATTTAACAAAAAATATTACAAGAATTTTATAATTTTTTTAACCTGCTGTTCGGTAATGTTTGCTCTGGTAGGTTCATATTCGCCTTCAATAGAACTCTGGGATGAAGCTGAAGCTGTACCAGTGCTGGATTCTCGCTTCAGCTGTTCATTTTTTTTTTTTTAGGTTTTTATTTTAGATTTTGTTTAAATTGATTTAAAAATTCATTTTATAATAAATAGTTAAGTGTTTTTTTTTGTGGATAATTTGGAAGAAGAGGGAGGAAAAAATGTATATAAAAATTAGTATTTTTTGTTAAGTTAAATTTAAATAAGAAACTAAAATAATAATAAAAAAAAAACATATGGAAAAAAGTTTTACATAAAAACATAAAGAAAAAAACCAAGAAATTTGTAAATGTTTCAAAAATTCGGGGATAATTTTTTTTTTTGCAAAATTGTGATTTGAATAATTACAATCAAATTTTTTTTTTGAAGGATCTCAGAGTTAAGGATTGCAAAAAAGAGAAAAATCACAGTTGTGTTTTAGCATATTCACTTCAATTCAGTTCGTTTTGTAAAAGTTTCATTGATTAGGGTAAAATGGGAATGAAAAAGAATTGATTAAAAAATCATTTTAAGATGAAATCAATTATTTTCCACTCCCCTAAATGGTGATATACATTTAAAAATGGTGAGTGTAACACAATTAACAAAAAAAAAATTATATCAATTCCGAACTCTGAAAAATTTAATTTGAAAATTTTTTGAATATGCATTTAAAAAAAATTCCTTCGCCCGAATTAACATTCCAATATTTTTTTTAGTAAAATAATTTTTTTTTAAAATAAAATTTCATATTTTTTAAAATACCTTATCTTTTTTATCCTTTTTAAGTGGACTTCGGCTGCGTGGTGAATCCAATTCGGGAATATGTTCAGGTGGATGTGGCATTGTATGACGTTTAGCAGCATTATCTTTTTCCTTTTCCAATGCCAAAGCTGTTCAAAAATTTAAATTTAACCAAAAACACAACAAAAAATTAAAAATCATTTTACCATCCATACTGCGGCTAGCCAATCTACGTCCTGATAAACTTCTATCGAATTTTGGTGCTTGACGATCAACTGGATTCTTTTTACTTTCATACATTGTTCTACCTGAATAACGGAATTTTGAACCAAATCTTGGGAATAAAGTTGATTTATTCGTTGGTTCTGGTGTCATTAAACGGAAAAATGTATGATGTTCAACACATGATTTCCATAATTTTTTAGCGGCACGATGATTAGCCAATTTAAAACCAATTGTTGATTCATATTGTTCAAATTCACCAGGACGGATTTTAATATAAAAATGATGACGTTTGTATGAAATTTTTAATATTTTTGGCCATGCAAAACGATTAATGCGTAATCTATAAAAAGTAGGAAAATCAAAATTTAACATTCACATTTTAAGATGAAATTTTTTTTGAAAATTTACTTTTCACGATAAACAAGCAATCCAGATGCACAAACGCCTAACATTATATCAACACCTTCGGAATCTTTTGCTGGGTGTAAATCAACACCATACATAGCTAGTTTTTTTGCATTTTCTAAGTAATGCAATTCAGCTTCGGCTGGTGATTGACCCCTTGAAAAAAAATATTTTATATAGTTAATAAGATCTTTAAATTTTAGAACTTTGAATATTAGAACATCGAAAATAAATAGTATCGATTCCATTATAAAATCTAATTGTTCTCAACATATAAATAGTGATATGACTTACTTATGAGTTTTATGTAAATCAACAACTTTATCTTCTAATTCTGGTGTTTGACTTGGTGCAATTTTAAAATCTCTCAAATAATTTCTATCTTTCATTTCTTTTGGATCATAATCGCCCATTTCGGATTGTACCAAATATGATCCAAGTAATGCATGTGTTACAAATGAGCATGGTAAACGACCCTCTAATATATCATTACGTACTTGTAAACATAAATGATATCTAGTAATATCTTCTTGTAATTGTGATGGTTCTGGTGGATAAAATTTAACAGCAAATTGTAGCACCCATGGATCAGTACGGAAAAATTTCGATACTGGTTTTTCCAAATCTAACCATACTCTTGGATCTGTTGGTGTTGAATATAATAAACCAAAATAATCTTTTTCCAATATATTCAAACCAGCACATATTGAATTTAATAGATCTTTTCCTTTTGCCTTTCTCTATATTAATTTTAAAAATGAAATATAAATAGTATAAATTTAATAGTATTTTTATTATAATTGAACCATTTATTACATCAATAGTAACATCCAATACGGATCCATCAAGTAATGTAATACGTGCTAATGCAGCACGTCCAGCTGTTGCAACAGATTTCTTTTTTGTTGGTGTATTTGCTGTTTCAGCGGTTCCAGCGGATGGAACTGATTTTGTTTCCGCTGGCATTTTTGGAATTTCTTTATCGGTCAATTGAAGAAATTTTTTTTTTTTTTTGTGTTCAATCTGAAATTATAAGAATTTCAAAATTAATTTTAATTATAATTAATTATCTTTAAAAAAAAACAAGAAAAATTTAAAATTAAATTTAATTAAAAACAAAAAACTTTGCACTTTAATTTTATTTTATATTTCAATTTTCACAGATTCAATTTACACTATTTTTTATGTAGTTATATTAGTAATTGAAAGACGAAAATAGAGATATATGTACATGTGTACTTTATATAAATTATAATAAAGATAGAAAAGAATATTCAAATTAAACTGAATCATGATGATGACATCGGCGACAATATTCTTAAAAAATTCTCTATAAAATAAAATTAATTTAAATTTAATTTAATCACATTCATCATATACAAATGGTATAATTGGATATTTAATAGAATATGACAGTTGCAAAGTTATTTTTCATTTATTTAGTAAAATTCAAACTTTTTGAGTATGAATGGAATTTTTATAATTCTTATTAAAATATGTATTTCATTTTTCATTGCAATTTTTCGATAATAAAATAAAATTTAACATTGAATCTTGACACAGAAACAAAATAATTTTCATTTTGTAATGGAGAAAAAAAATATTGGAAACGAATTATTTTATCAGAGATTAACAAAAATTTAAATTAAATTAAATTAAATCAACAAAATTTTGTAATTTCAATTATCAATTTTATACCATTTTCTCTTTGATCAAATAAAATTTAAATTTGTGGTAATTTTTAAATAATTTTTGTCTTAACAAAATTTTCTGAAATAACAATTATCGACAAAACCGTAAAAACTCAATTAATTTTGACATAAATTAACAACAGTCTGAAAAAATATTATACTGGAATTTTTAAATTAAAAGTCTGAAATTTAAATAAAATAATAATGAAAAAACCTGAAAAAAACATTAATTAAGAAGTACAAATACAGGAACACAGGTAACCAAAAAATTTAATTAAATATTGATTTTAATTTAGTTTACCTGTTAACTATTTAATGGTATATGTGAAATTAAATGGTTTATAAATTAAAATTTTGTTAAATTTACTGTAATAAGTTACGTTTTTTAAAATTTAATTAATATTTACATAAAATTTCTTCACAAGAAATTTTTTTTCGTTAGACTATTCTCGTAAATATTTATATATTTGATCTGTTGCTGTTGATATCGTAAAAGATGTTGTTGAAAGTTTAAATGTATTAATGACGTTGGAAGGTGAATTCTATTAACTGAAGTAAACAATAATAATAATTTCTGTTTTTTCTTTAAATACAAAAAAAAAACTAAAGATCAACTTTACTTATAACTATAATATTATAAATAAATTATCTTAACTATAATTTTATGGATGAAATATTTTCCGTAAATAATCATTTATCTTATAAATATATATTTAAATTAAATTTGGAATTTCCTCTCTGATTTTACCAAACAAAAAACATTTCACTTGATAATTAAAACTTTATAGCGCGAAACTAATTTGAATGTGAAAATTCTGACAATTTTTATATATATTTAAACAAAAAAAAAATCATAATCTATTTTTAAAAATATATAAAATTCATGAAGCCATGAAAAAGTGTTCTACTTTTTCGTTCTCTTCTTCTAAAATTAAAATTAACCAAACAAAAAAAAATCCAGCATAGAAAATATTTCAAAAATTATGAAATTTATAATTCTTCCTTTCGTTTAGAAATTCTTTTAATTAATTTGAATAAAAATTGATAAAAAAAAAAGTTACGAAAATTCCATCCTTTACGTGTCCATACATAATTTTTTGTCACAATTAAAACTGAAAATTAAATATTCATAACAGCATTACGCACGATAATATAAACATAAAAATACACAGGGGGGTTAAATTACAATGAAAACATTAATGCACACCTGTACATTAATACATACTGTCCATAATTATAAGTATACAATTTTTATTTTTAAGGTGAATTATAAGTGAAAAAGAATGTATGAATAAAATATTATAGAATTTAGTGGGGGAAGCATAAATACACCGGAAATGATATTCCCATTATATAATTTTTCACATAATATCAAAAGTAATGACCTTTACAGAAAATGAATTTTTTATAGTTAAAAAAATATTCTTGTTCTGTGATAAACCATAATCAATTTTTCACTCAGAATTTAAAAAGTTTAATGAACGTGGTTTGAGTTCTTAAATGAGATTTGTTCTTTGTGAAACGATTTAAGGCATTTTCTGATTATAGTTAAAAAAAATCTTCAAAATGTAAAAAATGAAGAATTTAAAATCAAATTTTTATAATCTTGAAAATTTGAAGTGACTATCGTAGAAAGAAGATTTAGGCCTTCGTAGAAACCAGTTAACTTAGAACCAAATCGAATAATTAATTATCCAATGATTTTAACTCGTTGGAGGACATTTACTACATTTACAGTGGACTGATCATGTGATCTTTAATTTTATTGTGTCCGCCAATGTGAATCAAAAACTATTTGGCACTTTTTGAATGTGAAATGACAGCTAATTAAAAGCTTAATTTCTAAATAGCTTAAAAATATACGATTTCTGTTTAATCATCAAAAATTTAAATATATATTTTTTTCTCTGTCAATTCAATTTCCCTGCCCTTTTAACACTTAAATTTCATAATATGAGAAAAAAAATGTAATTAATTCTGTCCGAATTTTAAATTTTCATTATACTATTTTTACTATTATGACTAAGAGAACTTTAAAATTTAAAAGCTATTTTTTATTCACAGTTTATATAAAATTATAGAAAATTTAATAAAAAAAAAATTTTTTAGTGAGTTTACAGAACTCAAATTTGCTATAACGAAAAAACAAATAAACAAAATTTTATTCTCGACTTCCAAAGTGTAAATATTTTGGTCTAATGAATTTGCAAAACTTTTTTTGGTAAAAAAAAAGCAATAATAAATTAAATAGAAAAAAATTATTTAATAGAAAGATAATAATGTGAAAATAAATATTTTGATTTAGATTTGAACACACAAAAACGACGCAATTTTTGTTTCAATCTATTTTTATAGACGAGCAGAAATATAACCAAATATAAACCTAAAATGATTAGTGGCGTTTTTGATTTACAACTTTGAATAATAAACGTTTTATAAATAAAATTAATTAAAAAAATCTTATCACTAGAGATTCGTACGTACCCGCCGGTTAGATATTCTGTTTTTCGATCATAAATTATTTTAGATTACGATAAAAATTCACTTTGATAAAAATATTGATTTGTCTATAAATTTATTTTATATAATATTTTTGAAATTTTTTTAACACAAACTTTTAAATGAATAGACGACAAACGTTTATTCAGCTAATTTTAGAAAAAGTTAAAATATGATTGATAATCTTTCTGACACACTGTCAACCTTTTTGACACACTGTCAAAAAACTACTAATTGTAATAAATGGCGTAATTAAAGGATGATAATACATAACGCATACTTAATGAAATTACTTAATTTATTTCAATATTTTTCCTACTACTTAGTATACTTATATTAATGTGTAAAGTGTATGATTCCGTGTGTGCGACTAAAATTTAAATCATATTAACTTTATCAACTTAATGGATGAATATTTTCCTATTCTTTTTCATTTCTGTTTCTACTTTCCTTTCTCCTTACCATTTTGGATAATTAAAGCATAATCATAATATTAAATAAACAGCAGATTATTACCACACCTTCAAGTCTAGTCCAATTTGAATTTGCATTCACAATTTATGTCTAAACACAAATACAAATAAAGAAAAACAAGGATACTATATACTTTTTATTTTAAAAAAATATTCACGTGTCCTAGAGGAATAATTAAGGTCACGCACAAACAAATCGCATGCAAAATTTCTTGGATTAATTTCTGAGTCCTTTGTGTCTGTGTATTTAATTATTTTTACAATTTTTCTTTCACATTCTAATTTACTAAAATGTTTCTATAGAGAAGTGTACATGCACCATTAATCGTAAACATTTTTTTAGAGGCGACAGAGTTTATTATAGTTTTTTGGTATTCAACGGATTTGGTTTGATAGCAAAAACAGAAAAAAAAATTTTATAGTAAAAATTACTATTTGAAAAATCCAGACAGACGACGACAGTTCTATTTAATTACTATAATTCGTTTCTAAAAGGATAGTGGAAATGAAAATTATTTTTTTTTTATATTATCTTTTCCTCATGATGAAAATTTATTAAACTCTTTATGCAATTTGATATTAAACGAAATATTATTGCGATTCGTGGCGACTACAAGTCTGCAAAGAAACATATAATTTTTATGAAATTTGTTTTAAAATAATAAAATTCGTGTATTGGTTAAACAAAACTCTTTATAGTGCAAAACTTTTTGTCCATAAATTTGTCGACTATTTTTGCTAATAAAGGAAATATCTACAGAAGAGTAAGTGATAATTTGTCACTATTTATTTATGTATAAAAATAAATTAAAGTATTTAAATTAATCTTAGTTATTTCGATGAGTAATTTGGGTCGAACTTTTTTAGCTTAATTGAGTTTTCTTTTAGGTAATTTTATTGATTTCAAAGGTTAAGTTAAGTTATTCTGATATAAAAAAAATATTTTCTTGTTGAAATACAAGTGACATGAAAAACACGGTAATTTTTCTTTAACTACTTTAGTTAAAATTGATTTAAAAATTAATTTAAGAAAATAAATGACCCACAAACGAACCAATTTCTAATTACAAAATCAATTTAACTATAAATGATTATTTCCCACTAATACTTTTCTTAGAAATTTTTTTATTGATTTCAAAAAAACAATTCTTCTCGACGTTCATATTTAAATCTAATCACCTAATTAATTATCAAATTACCATAAAATCATTGAAAGGTTTTTTTAGAGAAATTAATTATTGTGGTTTATTAATGTGAATTTAATTCGTTATAGATAATAAAATAAAATAAAGTTTTTCAATTTCATTTTCAAATTTGATCTCAAATTAAATTACATTTTTTTTATGCAGAGATTTGAGATAATGCAAAAAAACGAGTTGACAATTTGGCAAAGAAATTAGATTTTAAATCTGCAATTTACAAAACGCAACCAGACAGAAAATTATATTCTACGTAGAATGATTTTTGTGGCATTAATGTGATTCATGACTGATTAATTATACACTGAAGGTCGAGATAATTACCAGCAAGATACATGAAATTTTGATTTAAGTAATTTTTAATGACCTACGATTTTGATTTCAATTCTTTATTATTTGTTGTGGATTGAAATTGTTACTATGAAATTTTACAATAATACTGAAAATTTCAATATTTTTTTCTTCTATGTTTTAATTCTGGAAAGTTTTCCAACAAAAATTAAAATTCCAAAAAAAAAGAGACTAAACTAAACTATTTTTGACAATGCTGGTTTTTATAATTCATCAAAGTTTTTAACTAAAATTAAATTTCTTTTTAAACTTTCCCAGAAAAAAGTTTTCTAGTTTTTTTGATTCTTTTTTACATCTTCATTTTTTTTCGTTAAGTTCATAATTTAATCAGATAATTTGTTAATTTTCTGGCATTTTGATTGACGCTTTAAAGTTTTTTTTTTTAAAAAAAAGAGTTATGTTCAACATATATTTGCTTGCAGAGTGATTGATCGTTAGCAAAACTGACATATTTTCATTTTACGAAAAAAAAAATCTACACATAACAAAAAAAACTAAATTGAAGATAGAAAAATATTGTCAAAATCAATTTTAGTAAAAGCTTTACGTCTGTTTCTTTTCCCTTATTAATCTGTTATCTATACATAAATAGAAATTAATTTTAGAATTTCTAGTTACAATTTTTTAAAACTTGTATATAATATTCTTTCGCCGGAAGGCAATGAGTAGCTTTAATTTCATAAATGTGAAAAAAATATTACTTAAGTGGATAATTTATGTTTTGAAAATAACCACAAACATTTCTTGTGGTTTTTTTTTTACGATTTCTGATTGACTAGAAATTGATTTCTTAAGTGGCAATAAATCAGAATACTTTTTAGAAATCAGGTTAAAATTATTTTAAAGTGAAAAAAGAAAAGATTGAAGTGAAATTAAAATATTTGATATAAAAGTTTTAAAAATTGAAAATTTATAATTTTTAACATTTCAATTTTGCCAAATTTAATCAATATAATTTCTTAACAGATCGAATTTCCTCGAGAAACAGATCGAAGCTCCTCGATAACATTTTGACTGGTGTTAAAAGTATAAAAAGAAGAAATTGTTTTTCAAATTTCAATTTCAACGAAATTTTGTAGTATTGTATTTATATTAGTAAAAGTAAATTATATAAATATTATTTGACTAGGTTAATTGCGTTTAGGATAAAGGCCAACATTGTATCACGCCCTCACAGCAACCATCTCTTTACGCACCTCTCGTCTACTCAACTAACCACTTAAAATTACTGATATCTACATTGTACAGTCTAGTCGAGTTGTAGTTTACATGATTCAGAAGGAGATATTCGTATAATTTCGCATATTGCAGCCATAAAAGTGACAAATTTACGTAGAATAAGTTCCTCCATTTCATCTAATTTGACCACAATCAAGAATTTATACCAAACTTTATAGAATTATACAAATTGCCTGAATTTTTTATATACTAAACCCAGTAGGAAATGGATGCTATTGGTAATGGATCCTGGAAGGTATCTGAGTAACCATTTAATGTAGAAGTTAAATTAATTAAAAAACATTAATTATTTCATGACTTAGGAGGATTTTGAGCTCCATCTGCTACGCAAATACCAAATTTTATTCCTCCTCATTACATTTAAAATTTCTCAATATTCTTTTAAAAATAATTATTTTACGATCATAATTTTTTCATAATTAACTAACTATAAATTATATTAAGCAACAAATTTACTAAAAATGATGCATTAATTACCAAAATTATATTTTTCAATGTCAAAATGATAAAAATTATACTTTTTTTTTTCTCATTCAAAATTTTGATATAATAAAAAAATTATAATAGTGGAAAAAAAAGCTTTTGAAGCTTCCGTTGAAAAAGTCGTCACCATATTTATTTTAAATTCGTTATAATTTTATTAAAATTGACCACTAGAAAAATTTTATATAACAAAGTTTTTTTTTTCTCTTTTGCAAAAATATTTAACAGAAAATTTTTTTTAGTTTCAGTTCGGTTTGGGGTTTTGATTATGTCATCGCTAAATATTGCTAAAAAAAATTTAATTAATGAACTAACACACATGACAAAAATTATATATATACAAAATTTCAATAATTTGCCGGCACAAAATGAATGAATTTTATCGTGTTTTCTCATAATCATAAAAGTTTATGTTGTTTTTTTCAGTTTACTTATTTTTTTTTAAATATAAAATTGAGAAAAACTTCAATGGTAAATGTTAATTTATATCTGAATAATGATGACGAGATATTTTAAATATATTATAAAGAATATATACGAAAAATTACGACATTTTGATGATGATGTCAACATAAATTCATTTTGAAATAATAATTTTTTTTAAAAAAAATTATAAAACATAAATTTTTTCTTTTAATTTTTATTGATTAGCGAAAAAAGATCAAATTGGATAAAAAAAATTGATTAAATTTTTGTCAATTTATTTTTAAAATCAAAATGTTCAGAAAGTCTGTAAATTTTTATAATCGATTATATTTTTGTGCTACCAAAAAATTGTTGTGAATTAGATTAGAAATAATTTTGTGATCATCATGTAAATAAATAAATATTTGTTGTCACACCTTTAATGGTGTCGTCAGTCGTCAGATTTCTCAAAATCTGTTCAAAATTTTAAGTCCATCTATTAAGTGTCAACAGTGCGAGCTGTAATATTGTTTAATTTATTACCTGATGAACATTTTGTCTTATTATAATATTAATATTAGATTTCCAACCAAAAAAATAGTAATTTTATTACAATATATTTTTGATTAGTACAAGAGTTCATAATCCGACAATTTTTAAATAAACATTTTTTACCAAAAAATTTCGAAACCCTTAATTAAAAAATATCTATAAATCTTACCAACTGTCACTACAAGTGTCTGTAATTTTTATTAATAATTAAATTCCATTTACCTGAAATAGAAAAGAAAAATTTCATTAAATTATTTATGCAAAAAAAAAGCTAAAGATTAAAGTTTATTTATTCAAAATTCAATTATGGATTGGGAATATTACAAAAAATTTAACAATTGGTAAAATATTAACACAATTTTTAATTAAAATTAATAGTTTCTTTGATCATAGATTTGTGAATCAAATGAAATTAATATTTCAAATCACAATAATACTTTAAAATTAAAGATGATGTCCGAAATAAATCAAGAAATCGCTGGGAGGAAACTAAAATTAAAAAACTACCAACGCCATTTAGTCTTTAAATGACAACTCAAGTTATTATCATAGTCCCAGTCCCCCAGCAATAATAAACTAAAATACATTCGCTCATTTGCCATTGATTACATCAAAATATGAATAATAAGGCGAATCTGGAGTGGGAATGTGGCACAATAAAAAGGATATTATTTCTGATGATAACAAACCTTACTCAAATTTTAAATCATTTTAGAAAACTTTTCATCAAAATATTACACTTATATCTGCATAAAATTAATAATGTACTGTACATCATATACATATATTTACCTCAGCAAGGACATTTATACATATATATGTACATATAAAAAAAATCTAAAGGACACAGACATTTTTCAATTATCTTTTTTTACTTTATAAAAATAGAATCAATTTTATATTCACATATAATTAAATTATGTTATTTAATAGCCTTGAATCATATACATACATATATAATGTAAATACATAAATAAAATGTTGATAAGTAAAAATATTGAAAAATGAAAATTTATTACAATTTTTTTCTACATGAAAGCATAAAAGTTTATTTATAATATTGAAAATTTCTAAATAATATAACTTCAATCAACTGGAAGAGGATGATGACGATGATGATGATGATAGGATATTTATTTGAGGAAATATAAATTTTTGATGATGGATAGAGAGAGAGAGAGAGAGTATAAATGGAGATGCTATAAAAATTCTATAATTATAAAATTATTATATGATAAATTTATGTATATTTCAGTACACACGCACGCGTTACTATACAAACATAAATATTATGAGCATAAGGCCAAAATACTAAATCTAAAAATTATTATTCATTATTTATTTGTTTGTTTTTTTTTGTTATGTTATATTTATGGATCATTTTTGGAGGTCACTTTAATTCAATTATTATTATTATTACTTATTATTTTTTAGGTATACGGTATATATAATTTAAATTTCATGTTTACTGAAATGGAAGAATGATGTGAATAATTCAATTTTTAATATTTAAAAACTTTTTATAAAAGTATTTTTTATATATTAAAAAAAATTAAATAAAATTTGAAATTATTTTTTTGACTTGATAGTAAGATACAAAAAAAAAAATTCTTCTCAGTAAAAAAGTAAACAAAATAGTTAAAAGGTTAGAAAAAAAATAACCTTATATAAAATTTTTAAGATGAAATTCCTTTTTCGTAAATAAAATATTGTCGGTTATCATCATAAGCAACGAAAAGACTTAAGTCAAATTATTGAAATATTGAAATTGAAATGGAATTCTTCTACACTACCAAACCTAGTCATAAACTAAATTTGATTTCAAATCATTTAAATATAAATATCGTGATTTACAAAATCGGAATCACATTCAGACTTTTTTCATATCGGTTTTCAAAACCAACGAATTAAATTTAAAGAATATTCGGTAGGAAAAAGTTCCTTAGAAATTGTCATTTCTCCCAATGGTAAAAAAACTTTCTAAAAGAATTTTACTATTCTAAAATTGATCTAATGATATCTCACCCAGATTATAATTTAGTGGCACTCATATTACTAATTTGTATTATTAACTTTTAACTTTATATCCAGGGTCTTAAGTTTAATGAACTTCGCGCCGTCATAAACAAGAAAAAAAATAATATTCAACTATAATAAAAAAACTTTGTTGCTTTTATGATTATTAACATAAATTATTTATACCTAAATTTAGTAAAGACACAAAAACGAAAATCTTTTTTTAATTAAATAACCAATTAAGAAAGAATACAAAAAAAAATTCTCTAAAAAACATAAACTTTGCTATAAATTGTAAATTTCAAAAACACGTTTGACCAATTATTGATTTTTTTTTTAAATATTCATGGAGTTTAATGCTTATAATATGGTTAGATGCTATTAATGTATATTTTTCTTGTATTATGAAACTTTATTTCTTATGTAAATTTTAAGTTAACAAAATCCAATTTCAAGTTAGAAAACTTTTCAGAATTAGAAATATTGTTTTGTAAAAATTCATTTAAATTTTAATCAAAATTTTGTCATTTGTTAATATTTCTTTCTAAAATTACGAATTTAATTTTAAAAAAAATTATAAATATAATTTAAAAAATTTCGAAAACCAAAATAAAATTCAATAATTTTAAAAGTTAACCATGGTTGGTTGGTTGGTTTAAGTGGCGACCCTCCTGACCCGGCTGTTCAGGAGGCTCCAATTAACGCTAAAGTTAACCATAATTTTTGACAATAAATTTTAATGGTATAAAATTTAATTGCAGTAAAAGCATTATAATTAGTTAGTTAATTCGGAAAGACTTTTCCCTCGACCATTCCAAATTAAAGGGCTTGTACTTTAGTGTACTGGTTACCACAAATTTTGGGAAACAAAAATTTCATATGATATAAATTTATGTTTTTCTATAAAATTCAGCACGAAACTAAATGAAATTAATTGAAATATATAATTTTTTATTTTCATAATCAATTTAAGTGTTAAAAGAAATTTATCAAAAAAAAAATATATGAAACTTTCAAAAACTATATTTAAAAATTAGCCATAACTAAATATAATTTCATTTAGTTATACTATCAATTTATGTAATAATGACAAATTTAATTTGATTTTGACAGATTGTTGTTAATATTTAATAATTTTTGATAATTTTTTTTGGAAATTATAAATAAATTTCAAATCTTCTTCAGTCGTAAATTAATTTAATATAAAATAAACAAACAAAAAATTTAGAAAGTATGAAAATTATAAGTGGCCTTAATTGGCAATAAACAAGAAACTATAAAAAAATTATTAATAATTTTTTGCTTATTTTTTTATTGTTCATTAATTTTTCATTTAATATTTTGATTAATTCTTTTCACACACAAAAAAAAAAGCAAAATGAAGGAACTACAAAAATTGAAATTATGAAATTAATTGAGTTTTTTTTTAATCAGATTTATAAATTTTCACTCAACAAATTAATGTTTTGTAGTAAAGTGAAATTTAACATATTATTAAGTGATCAATTTGTTCAATAAATTTTATGTAAAGAAACTGTAAATAATTGATATATTTAAAAAAAAATTAAATAAAAATATCATTAAATTGTCGATTGGGTGATTTGTTTTCGTTGTTTATGTTTAAAAGTTTTTAATTAATTTCATTGTAATTAATTTTAAAATTTATTACAAACAGAAAAGTGTTTAAATATTTTTTATTTTTTTTATGTAAAAATACTCAAAGATACTGTAAATTCAGTTAAAATATGAAATTTGGTAATTAAATGCAACAAAATTGGAACGAAACTTATGGTTGCTTCAGTTTCCGTAACTTTGTGTACAAAAAGTAAAATTTATTTATTTTTGGGTGGAATTTAAATTTGAAATATTTCTGAAGACTTAATTTTGGAAATTTGTGAGGATTTAAAAATTTTGAAGACATATTAACCTGAAATATTTGTTAAAAATTCTATATTAAATTTTTATCCTTCCAAATGAAATTCTTCTACTTTTTTTTGCTCAACAGTTTGATGTGGACAATTATACGCTAAAAATTCTAAAATACTAAATAAATTATATTCCATAAATAAATAAATTTTCAATATTTTTTTATTATAGGTTAAGTTCAACATAAAAAAAATCAACTAAGTAAATTGTTCACAGTATAAAACTTAAATTAGAATTAATCAATGAAAAATATTTTAGCTTTGATATTCTATATTTTTTTTATCAATTAAACTTTAAAAAGCTTGTTAACCTTTGAAAATATTTTAGTTACTCAGAACAGTTTCATCTATATTTTGCAATCAACTCGTAGTTGATTAGGCAGCTATTTTATTTTGTAAAATGAAAATATTTCTTGAATGATTCATTTTCAATTTGATAAATTTAATTTTTATCTATTTTATTTTATTAATTCAATGATTTATTTAATTTCATTTTGTACAATAATAAAAGGTGTAAATTTTCCAGAATTATAAAATTTGTAATCATTTATTGATTCATATCACATTTGTGTGTAACTTATTATACAAATTGTGTAGTGAATAATAATTGTGATTTGTTTTACTTGTCAGTCTGTTTAATATTCCAGCACTTTAAAAGATGGATTTTATTTCTCATCTAGCCAGGACATGTAAGAATCTTACATGGACACCTTAATTTTCTTTACATAAAATCGATCTGTCTTTAATATTGATTTCGTATTTAAAATTTTATTATATATTTTTTTCTATCAAAAATAGATTTTTTTTATTAAAAAATGATCTAAATTTTAATTTCCGTTTTAAAGAAAACATAAATTTTTACTATGTTGCTTGCTACTTAAAATAGTTTCTGATTTAACAAAAAAAATATATGTACATACATAAAAACAATATTGGTAATAATAATTTTTATTTTTCAACAAAAAATTTTGCGATAAAACTAAAAATAGAAATTTTGTAATATACCAAAAGCTGTAAAACATTCTTTAAAGTTTGTGTTTTTTTTTTTTTTGCAAATCTGCATAAAAATAATTTTTAAAGAACATTTCAGAAACCATAAAATATTTAAGATAATATTTATATTTTATATATTGAAAACTTAAAATATTCTTAAGAACTTAATATACATACATAATTGTATATTTTTAAATGTTGAATGATGTAATTTTCATATTTTCCCGGTTAAATGATTCATTGAAAATAACTTTTAAAAAAAATATGTGATTATTTAAAACAAATAAAATATAAATAATTATGAAATATTATTAATATTTTACTGATAGTCTATATGTATAATTTAGTTGACTTAGTCATTTTAGCTGGTTAGAGTCCACAGTTTAACCATTTGGTGGTCCACAATTACAGTGAAACTAAACTGAAAACGAATGAAGTAGCTCTTGTTAAGGAAGAAATTTCTAATATAAGGACATATTGTATCTTCAACTAATTGAACTATACTACACCGTCAATTTAAAGTCATTTTTGTTGATAAGAATTTCGGAAGTACATAAATTAATAAAAATAAATTTTTATCCGGATATTTAAAATATTGTCACGTTATTCGTCATAAATCTTAAAATAAAATTGAACATATTTCAAAAAATGTTTGATAATGCAACCTTAGCACATGTTAAAAGTGTTTTTATGAAACACTTTAAATGTAATCGATATATATTGATTTTTTGTTATTTTTATTATTACTTTTAAATCAGTTAAGTAACGTGTGGTTATTAAGGGGTTTTTATTAATTGAAATCAATTTGATTTTAATCAAAAATATAATAAGAAATTTTATTTAATCGATATAATAGAACACCACATTTCGAGACACGATTACTCGTATGTCGTTTCTAAATAAGGAAATGCGTTTCAGGGGTGTGACACAATCACAGAGAATATAATTGTAAATTTTCATGGGAATATAATTTTCAATTTTCGACAGAAATTTAAAATATATAGAACATAAATTACTTAATTTTAGTTACTTTTTAATTATCTTTCGAGATTCTATAATTGAGTAAAAATCTGGTCTGTCAAATAAATAATGCCAATAAATACAAATATGTTAAATTCGATATTAGGATCAATTCATTTTTCTTAGTCAGTATTTAATATTTACTTTTAATTGTATCTTAAAAATTCAATCTAATTTACTTATAAGTTTCAGGAAATCAAATAATCTTAAAGACTTTAATTATCAAATTTCGCTTTATTAAAACTGTCAGTTTCCATTCAGTCCATAATTATTTAAATATTTTAATCCAATGAAATGAAACACAGGAAAATTTACATAATTTCAAAATTGAAAAAAGTGCTGAAAAAAGAACAAACATTTTTTTTTAAATATTTTTAATAATTAAATTGTGGTCTCTCAAGGAAAACCTTGATTTCTCAGGTATAAAAAAAATATTGGTTTGGTTTCTAATTTTTTTGAATTTTTCAATAAAGAAGTTTAATAAAAATTTCTTGAAGGAAAACAACTTTAAAATATTATTTTTGAAAGTGCAGTGTTGTTAAAAATAAATGTGTACAAATTAATTTTTGTGTCGAAAAATCTTTTAATTTTTTTTAGGATTTATAAAAGATGATTGAAATTATATAAAAATCTATATTAAATTAAGATTGAAAAAACTTGAAATATTTTACAAAATTTCAATGAAACTTTGTACAGTCACCCATAATCTTTTTAAAGCGCACATATTTAATTATCTACATAGTTTTTTAATATTATAAATAAGTAAAATTATTTTAGAAACTTCCGTCATTTGAATTTTAACATTAATTTTAACAAAATTTCATTTAATTTCTATCTTAATCATGAGTTTTGACGAAGTTTTAGTAAATCAAATTATGCATCATCAACAAATTTCATTTAAAAATCATGACATTCAAAAATAATTTAAAACCACAAGAAATATTTTTTTTGTCTATAATTAAATTAATTTATAAAAAATTAAAAATGACAATTAATTGATAGAAAAAGGTTTATATAAAGTTGATAAAAAATTAACAAAAATTTTTAAGAATCTTGGTTCAAAAATTATTAATTCAATGGGGAAGGTCGATATTTTCATGACCTAAATTAATAAAACTAGATTTGCATTTCCGTAAATTTTAATAAACTATGAGGAGGTAGGTTTTTATTTATAAAAAATTTCATTTATTTTTTATTAATTGTCAGATAAATGAAATTCAGCAAAATTTGTTTCATGTTTCTTAATGATTTCTACATAAGTTTTGATACAATCGAAATTAGTGTTTCTTCTGTATATTTTCGATACAGAAGAGTTAACCCACTTCGATATAACAAACTAATTAACTTAAAAACAATTAAATAATAGGAAACATTTAAATAACAGACAATTAAAAGGTTTATAAGAGATGAGATAACAGATAATGAAATCAAAGCTTTAAATGACAATTGCTTCATTTATAGCTTTGAATGCTTTCTAAATAAAGAATTTTAATTTGATTTGTGGAAAAAGATCAGTTTTAAAATGTAAAATAACGAATTTTATATTGTAAAGAGACTAATTTGGTATGGAAATGGTTTAATTTTATTGTTCTATTAAAATATTTTCTATAGATTTATAAATATGAAAATTCAAATAAACATATTTTACCAATTCTATTCGAGTATTTTTTTTATTTTATAATAAGTAAAAATAAAATCATGTCAATCGTAAAATTGCATACAATTTTTATGTTAATTATTAAAAAACACGAACATTGACTATTAAAAATACCCTACAGGAAATGAATGAAGTAAAATGACAGATCAAATACAATTTGAAAATAATATTTATTATAAATAATAGTAGAAACTTTTAGGTGTATTATCATTAAAATTTTGTAATTTTCTGTAACATGAATTAAGAGTTTGTCGTACATTTTTGACTGATTTCTTTACTCCATGACAAAAGTTATAATGACTTCCTTTTCTATTGAAAAGATACCAAAACAAATTCCGATTTAAAAATTAATCATTTACACATATTTAGAGTAATCTATAAAACCATTATTCTCGAATTAGATCTAATAAATTATATGACAAGCATAATAAGTGTCAAAAAGAGCATGTGAGTGTCAAGCAGTAAATGTCAAAATGTGATTCAAAATACAAAACTAGAAAATTAAGAAGTGGAAGCTTTAATTTGTTTTTATTAATAAATTATAATAATTTATTTGAATTTAAAATTAGTCTAAAAGCTTACTCCAGTCTAGAAGCTGGACTAAGTTACTGTTACTACAGTTCATACATTAATGCTTCATTACTAATCAGAATATATTTTAGGTAAACTTAATTAGTATTCCAAGATTATTTTCCATTACAAAACTTTGTTAGTAGTGACATAAGCGTGACA